>PVJA010023609.1:0-32798 GCA_004027025.1 Myocastor coypus | reverse complement strand
CTCCTCCTCTTCCTCCTCCTCCTGCTCTTCCTCCTCCTCTTCCTCCTCCTCCTCCTCCTCTTCTGAAGACCTATCCCGCCTTTCTACTGCTGTGCCCTAAGGCTCCAAGCATTTCTCGAGGCACTGGCCCCAACATTTGTGTCACAGGTTACTTTTGTAACGCACCTTGTGTTTGCACGGATACCAGTTTGCAGTCTATGTGCACCCCTTTCCTCCTGGGGGGCTGGTGTCCTGCACGCCCCGCCCCCATCCCTCTGCCCCCCTTCCCACCTGCAGGGGGCCTGTTTGCGTCCTTCCGTCTTTCTTTTCTTGTGTCCTGCCTTACCCTCTTCCCCGCTCTACCTGTTGCCCCCCCTCCAGCTTATTTTCCGATGCCTCTGGCCACCTCAGAGTCAGACATGACTCAGGTGGTTGTGGGTGACTTCCATGCATTGGGGGATTTTTTTTTTTTTTTTTGTCTTTTCGAGACAGGGTCTCGCTATGCAGTTGAGGCTGGTCCTGAGCTCACTTTTGTAGCCCAGGCTGGTCTCGAACTTGTACCAATCCTCCTGCCTCAGCCTCCCGAGTGCTAGGATTACAGGCGTGCGCCACCACGCCCGGCCATCAGGAGATTTTCACACAAGTTTTCAGCCATCAGCTTGTGGCTTACTCCCTTTAGCTCTGGCAGTGTGTTGCAGGGTGTCAGCCGTCAACCCTGTGGGGCGGTTTTGGATGTCCCGGAGCGTGTCCATTTGCTCCTGCAGCCGTGAGGTCTGCGGGGTGGGTGCGTCGTGTGCGGGTGCCCACTGGGTCGGGTGGCGTAACCCTAATGTCCCTCATCCTTACCGATTTGGGGTTCACGTGCCCCTTTCATCACTGTAAGAGGAGTCTTGCTATTCTTGACTGTAAATGTGGATTTTTGTGTTTCTCCTTAAAATAGGCTGTGTTTGGCCTCATATACGTTTAAATTCTGTGGCTAGTGGCACATACGTTTAGGGCCACTCCACCCTGGACACATTCGTTTCCCTATAAACGTATTCCTCTCTGGTGTTCTTGGTTACTCGTAGGCTAATATCGCCACTCCAGCACTTTAAATTGAGGCTCAAACGCTACATTTCCTGTTACTCTTTTATTTTGGACCAGCTAAAGCCTCCGTAGTGCTTTTCCTCGATGCTGCGCATCTGGGCGGTGCGCTGTGCCCCAGCCGACAAGCTGCGCCCCCCAGCGGGACACCTAGTGGCTCGCACCCGT
Source organism: Myocastor coypus (assembly GCA_004027025.1). Lineage (NCBI taxonomy): Eukaryota > Metazoa > Chordata > Mammalia > Rodentia > Myocastoridae > Myocastor > Myocastor coypus. The sequence goes on along the minus strand of PVJA010023609.1, from coordinate 31,568 downwards.
GCACTGCTGCTCGGGGGCTGGGACTGAGGCTGCCTGGCTTTCTCCTCTGTGCGCCTTTCTTCTTAGTGGGGCGTTCTTTGCGATGTTACCTAGGCAGGTGGGTGGTTATTTATACCTTCTCAGCAATGCCCACAGCGGGCTCCCTAAGATGTCCAAGGCGGGAGCTGGGTCTTGGCGTGCCCTGACCCGCAGCAGCCCCTGTGGCTCCTGGCGAGAGCCTGCTTAGTGCGGATCCTGGCTCCTCCCTGCGCAAGGTGCAGGTTCTTTTCTGCTGAGTTCCGCATTCTCTTTCTTCCTGCCCAGGAACCGAGTGCGCATGTCCACTGTGTACTTGTTTACCGGGGTGTCCCCCAAGGTCCTTGCCTTACGCCCTGCACTAATGCCGGAAGTCGTTTTCCGTCCAGTCTTTGGGCAGCGCCTCCTCTCTTCCCGCCCTGTGCCCCACTCCCCGAGACATTCGGCTGGGAGGACGTCACCCCACTTGCGCCCTCCCTGTCCCGCGCCGCAGTGTGTCCCACCCCACCTTCTTTTGCGTCTGTGTTCTGGACAGTTCTGTGGACTGCTCCTGTCCCTGGCTGCTCTGTGGCCTGTCTGAGTGCTGGAGCCTGTCCCTCGATGGTACTAATTTTTACGTACATATTTAATAAGAATTATGTTACTGGCCCATGTTTGCCATAGGCAGAGCGCCCATCCAGCACGGGGAGTGTGTGCTGCCTTACCCGGGCCTGCGAGCGCTTCCTCTGTGGCCTTATTCTCCGATTTCCCTTCCACGTTTCCCCTCTTCAGTCCCTGTGCCAGATTCCCCATCTGGCTGTGTGACTGCCCCCCCCCACTCCTTGGCAGTATGTCTGCTGGCGGGCTACAGGAGTTTGTCTGTCTGCAGATCCCAGGCAGATTGCTTTCTGGGGGACTTTGGTTCCGAGGTGCTCCTGACTCTCTGACCTGAGGTTTCCCCACCTTTCCTAGAGGTGGGTCCCCCCCACCCCCAGTTCCCTGCAGCCCAGGCGAAGCCCCTTCACAGCCGGCCCATCCGCCAGCAGAACCTGGTGTGCTTAGCGTGAGGTGGACCCAGTCTGTGCCCCTGTCCTCCCAGTGACCCTTGTAGGCCAAGCCGGACACAGGCCAAGTGTGCTGGAGGGTGGACAAGCACAGACCTGGCATTGGGAGTTTACGGGAAGGTGCTGGCTTCCCCAACTAGCGCTGCTGTGTGCTTCACTTGGGGCTTACCTGGGAAGACAGGAAGCTTGTCAGATCCTTCTGGAACAAAGAACTGAGAGGAGTAAGCTGGTGTGCAGATGTAGGGAGAGGGCACGGGGATATTGCTCCGGCCCCGAGTGGGGCTCCGGGACATGGTGTCCCTGAGGCCAGGCACCAGGACAAGGTGCTCTCAGCATGAGGTGGAGGGGGTGCCTGGCCTGTGCCCTTGCCTTCCAGAGCTCCTGGCGCGGCCAGCCTAGAACCAGGTGGGAGCCTGAGACGCCACCCGCGGGGTCAGTCCGTGCCCCATGCAGTTCAGAGCGGAGATGTCATGGACTGCTCCTTCCAACGCTCTGGCTCCTCAGGAATGACACTGGCCCCATCCCACATGGCCTTCAGGAAATGCCTGGCTAACCCCTGTGGGTACACGGAAGCAGTCAGTACCCCAGTGACAGAGGCTGAGTCTGAGCTCAGGTGGCCTGGGTCGACCCTCAGTATCATCTGAGGGGCAGCCATCTTTGCCGCTGAAGCTGGGCAGGCAGCCCGCTGTGTCCCTAGGCCAGTCTCCATGGCTCTCCTGAGAGAGATCGCATCCTAGCCTCAGCCATGGGCTCCGGGTTCTAGGAATGAGGGGCAGAGTCATTTGGAAGTGGTGGACCTTGGGGTCCAGAGCCCCTCTGTCTACTTTGGGAGTTCAGATGGTGGCCATGTCAGGATGGGGGAGCCTCCCAAAGGTGCCAGCCTAGAGCACAGGTGCCTGCCGGGGCCGCCCTGCCTCAATGAGTCTGACAGCAAGACCACCACAAATGGAGAGCAGGCAGGCAGGACATCACGGGGAGGCTCGGGGCAGCCATGCCCGACGCTTCGAGCTTCATCTCAGAGCTGTTTGGTTGAAGAAGTCACAAATCTGTTTAAAACACTTAGCCAATTTAATTCTGCTTCCTGTCACTTGTGGAGAGGTCACTTGTTGCCTGTATGATCTGGAAGGGAGTAGAGAAGCCAGCCAGCCAGGGTAGCAGACCAGCCACGGAGCTCGACTCCACTGAGCCCCAGAATGCACTTCTGTGGGGAGGGAGGACTTGGAATCTTCCGTCTGGGCCTTGACAGGGCCATGAGAACATTTGGAGCCCGAGTTCTGTGTGGCAGGATCATGTGAGGGGCATGCTAAGGACCAAGCTGCGATCACTAAGCCACGGGACTGGAAGGGAACAAAGAATTATGGCTCATTTCTTGCTTGCTCAGTGGCTCGAGGGGTGCTCACCCTTGTCCAGGGCCAGCCGTATCTGGGCAGGTGGCCTCCTAATTTCCTAAGGAAACCCTCACGATTTCAAGTCAGAGGTCCAGTGTGGTGTCAGGGCTGGTTTGTGTCCCACACCCTCCGCCACGCCCGCCTCATGCCCTGTGTTGTCCGCCAACCCCTGACCTGTGGCCTGGGCCCCCCGCAGAGAGGAGGCCGCCTGTCCTTCGACCCGCACGGCTGGATGTCCACATGTGTCCCTCTGCCACTGTCTTCCTCTGACCTTTCTCAGTGTGAGCCAGGGTATCTCCAGTGCTGTGACATTTTGAGTCTATTGTTCTATTTGAAAAGAAGCCACAAAAGGAATAGAATGGGAGAAGAGGGCCTGGTGGCACTGGCGGAGTGCTGCCAGCAGCCCCGCTCGAGCAGCATGCACGGGGCTTCTACACAGAGCCTTGGTGCCTGTCTGCCCTGTGGGTCCTTTGGAAGTGACAAGACCGAAACAGCGTTCCCTGCCAGGCGGTCTCTGCTGAGACTGCTTTCCAGATTTGGCCCTGGCCTTTACAGCTTCATCAGCTCATTGCATGGCTGGGCTCTGTCCCGAGGGTGACCGTACGAGGAGCGGAGGAGGCCGTGAGGGTGGGGCCCCTACGGGTGGGGCTGGGGCCCCCAGGGAGCACTTCCTGCCCTTGCATCTGCTCCAGAGCACAGCCGGATGTGACCTAGGCACCTGCCCTGACCCGGAGCTGCCCTTGCTCAGCCTGGTTTCTGGGTCCGTGTGTGGGGGACGCTCTTCTGTTGATGCCACGCCACCTCGTCTCTGCTTTCTGTCACAGCAGCCAGGGGACAAAGGACTGGAGGCCCCCAGGGAGCATCTGGGGTGGGGCTTAGGAGAACTGTGAAGGTGGTTGTTGAGGTCCGCTCCTGCAGCACCCCCCCAGCCTCCTTCACGTGTGGGGACGTGGCCGGATCACGGGTGCTGTGCCCAGTAGATCCGTTCACAGATGAGCTCACAGCTGAATGCGCTGCCCGCAGGGGGGACTCAGGCTGTGGTGGCCCAGGGTGAGTCCTGGAAAGGAGTCCTGGGCTCCTCCTTCCTCCCTGCTTCTGGGCTAGTGTGACGTAAGCAGGTGCCCCACGTCCTTCGCCCCGCGAGTCTTGCCTGGGAGCCAGCCGAGCCCTGACTGAGCTTTGGAATTCCTGAGCCTAGCAGCCTCTCCTCCCTCAGGCTGTAGGTCAGGGGCATGGCGTCCAGAGCCCAGAAACGACCGAGACAGGCGTGCAGGGTGAGCGGGCGTCAGTGCGGCAAGCCCCACAAGGCCCTGAGCTGGGCCACCCAGCGCTGCTCCCTGTCGTCCTGTCATTGCAGGGGCTGCTCCCCCACAGCCCCCTGCACCCCAGAACCCCATCTGTGAGCACCAGCGCTGAGCTTCCTGCGCCTTTCACGGGGTGCAAGTGCCACCCTTTTGATTTTTTCAGCCATGGGTGAACACTGTTAACTTCTGGCCTGTGAGGTTCAGGGTTCTGTCTGGGCCCTGTCCCGCCCCATTCTTCATTTCCCCAGCACAGGCAGAGCTGCGTGCATCCAGGGGGAGGAAAATGCATCCGTGGGCCGTGGTCACAGCCACTGGTATTGGCCAGCCTCGAGGCACAGCCCCAACTAGGGGCTGCAGGGATCAGTGTCCCCTCCCCGGAAGTGCACCTCTGCACTTGAGCAGTCTGAGGATTCCCACGGAGTGAAGGAACCCCGCGTGGACGGCCGCCTCCGGCCTCCTGTGGCAGAGGAGAGGCCCCGGCAGTGAGTGCAGGCCCAGGCCTCCTTCCCGCTGACAGTGGGTGCTTAGGAGCAAATGTGGGCTGGCCTGTGGCTGCTGACATCCTGAGCAAGCCACATGCATAGCCGCTGATGGCTCTGGTATCGGAGGAGAAGAGGGGGCACCCAGAGGTCGCTGGTGGCATCCCTGCAGAGGCGCAGTCTCGATGGACTCTTTCCAAGTGCAGCAGACACTTGTGGCAGGCTCTTTATCTTCAGATCTCTCTGTCTCAGCCTCAGTTCTGCGGACAGGGAGGCCAGGGCAGATGCATTATTCTGCTAGTGATTAAGAAAATGGAAAGGAGAACCAGGAGCCAGGAGAGGGGAGGCCGTGCTGTCACCACCCACCGTCTTGCTGACTTACTGCAGCCAGAGGAGGGGCAGGGATGGAGACATTAACACGAACCAGACTGCTGTCGCCTACATTGTCACAAAAACAAACAATGGGAATTTCAGGTGATTTGTCAAGAGCAGCAGGGAGCTTCGGGGACAGATCTTGCTGAGCTGCTGTTCTCCCGAGAACCAGGTCAGGGGCTGACACGGAAGCAGCCTGAGGCTGGCGCGGGGAGGACCACGTAGCAGGGTCCTCACCCTGGGTCTCAGATTCCGTCTCGGGGTGCACAGGACCCCCTCCTCGGAGTGTCACGAGTCCTGACTTTGCCAAGCCAGCACTCTGCCCTGCGGTTTGGGGGGGAGTGTTCTTCTGAGGACAAAATCCAGATCGTTTTCATGAGTTAGCCTTCTCGGGGCACGGAGAGGCGGGGAGGTGACAGAGCTGCTGTTACAGGAGCACTTCCGCAGGTGGGAAGGAGCTCGAGAGATACAGGGAGGGGCGGAGAGATAGCTTGGCGGTCTCCGCACCTGCCTGACAAGCGCAAAGACCGGGGTTCTGCCCCCCCCCCCGAACGGGGCGTGACATCGTACGCCTACAATCTCAGCACTGTGCAGGCCGAGACAAGAGGATCATTACGAGTCCGAGCTGTGTATATGTAACAAATAAATAAGACGGAACGAGATGGAGAGGAGAGAGGAAGGGATGAAAAAGAACGTAACTCGGGCCACAGGCCTGTGCCAAGGCTCCCCAAGGCCTGGGACAATCGGCCGCTGCCAACGGGGACTAATTTAAAAAAAAGGAATTTTTAAAGCCGCATAAAAACGTGGGCTGGACGGCTCGCCCAGCGCAGCTCCTAAAGCCTGCAGCGGCTCCACCCCACCCCGGGCCCAGTGGCCCCTACCTGCTCGTCCCCCACCCCAGCCTCCGCAGGTCACACTCCTTGATCTTTTCTTTCAAGTGTTACACGTTTGCCAAATCAGGGCGTGCGCACGACTTGACAAGTCAAGTAGACTTAGTCTCCACACGACAGTGAAGATGGTCATCTATTTCTACTTTTAACTGACACATAGCAATTGCACTCTTATGGGATAAAGTGTGACACTTTAGTCAGTGTGCGCAATCAGCACCAATCGGCGCGGGACAACTGGCATAGCTGTCGCCTGGCACACTGATCATGTCTTTGTGTTGCCAACATTCAAAATCTGTTCAATTAGAGAGTTTAAATATTTAATTAGCTGCTGTCGACTCCCATCTTCCTGCCGGGCTCCAGTGCTCACTCCTCCTGCCCCCGGGCCTCTGCGAAGCCACCCCTGGGTCCATGCCTGAGATGGAGCCTGAGACAACGCCAGTGTCCCCTCCTCCTGGCTGCCCCCAGTTCCAGGAACCTGCCAGGCACAGGACTGGAGTGACCGGGGACCAGGCAGCAGTCACAACACAAGCAGGACAGAGCTGCTGCAGTGCAGTACAGGGACCACGGACTGTCTGCCTCAGGACAGGACGGACTCAGCATCTTCTCCATGAAAACGGCAAGCACGCGCGAGCGGCACCCTCGGGGGAGCAGCTTGATATTAGAATCCCCACACTCAGACAGATGGGTGCACCAGACCCTCACCAGCTGACCTTTGAAGCTGCCAGACTCGGAGGAAGGGACTTGTGGCACTTGGAAGGCAACCAAGGAGCCCTCTGCCTGGCTCTCAGGAAGCAGGATGGTACCCTGGGGTCCCAGCCGGGTGCTGTTGGGCCTAGAGACCAGGAGTGCTGTTCATTGGAGGGCTTGTGCTCTGGGACCGGAGGGGTCTTCTGTGTCCCTTCCTGCACAGATTGGATTAGTACACCATACCTCTGGACCCCATCCTCCACTCAGGAAGGTTTTCTATGGGAAGAGATGGAGAGGAACAGAGAGCCAGAGAGAGGGAGAGGGCTGGGTTCCAAGGAGCTGGGGCTCTCTAGCAGCTCAGTAGAGGATCTTAATTTTCTCAGAGTGACTGCTGGGGCCACCAAGGCAGGAGGAAGAATGGTGGCTCAGCTTTGGTCTCTGATGGGAGCTGTGTGGGGTGTTCAGCGGGCCATGTGGCCGCGATGACCACGGCCCATGCCGTGGTCCTGCAGAGCAGACTACATGACCTTTGGGACTTCCTGTCGTGTCCAGGCCAAGACCCCAACAAAGCAAGGCGGTCGCTGGAGAAGGTGCGTCCCCCACTGCCTTCAGTCCCTATTGGTGCCTGGAGCCCCGGGCCAGGGCCAGAAAGGGTCAGGGTGAACTTAGGGCCCCTCACTCGCCCCCTCTTGTGGGAGATGTCAGGGGCATCTCTGCTGTGTATTCCTGGATGCCATTTGGATGTCAGTGCCAGGAGCTCAGGCCTGCAGAAACAGGACGTGGCAGGGCCCACGGTTCTGGCCCAGGGGAGCCAAGTGTGTGGACCGCGTCACCGGGTTCCCATCCCGGCCTGGTCCTGTTCCTCCTGGTCCTGGGAGATCTGCTGTCCCAGGCCACCTTTGTGCCTGCCCAGGAGTGGAGCAGGAAAGAGACTTTCCCTGGAGCTCCAAGAGCGCACGCTTTTGCTACTGGGCAGGCGGTGCATTGAAGGTTGGCCCAGGATGGACTCCATCTGGTGTGGGGCCCTTGGAGCCGCATGGGTGGGCCCAGCCATTATTGGTTTCTGGGACTTCTGGGCTTGACGCTGATCACGGTGGAGCTGCTATGCGTCAGCGGCAGGATTTGGAATTCAGAATCTCCACAGTGCCAGCTGCAGGTGTGGACCTTGATCGGCTCCATAACCTCCTCTGTCACCTGACAGGGCCCCTGCAACTCAGCTCAGTCGCGGCACTGAGCGGGGAGCTCCTCCAGACCCTCCTTGGACGGTTCCTAGATGCCAGCTGAAGGTGGGGTCCCGGCCTCCTGACATGGCTGATGACCTGAGCTGTCCCGTGGCTTCCCTTGAATCTCCTCGTGCTGAGATTACAGCTCAGTTATAGAGGTGAAACTCAGGGATAGGTGCACCCGGGACCCTGGGGCTATGCAGGGACACAGGCCCTTCCCGTGGGGCTGCTGACTGCCTGGGGGTGGGCACAGCTGGCAGCACTGGTGCTGCGGGGCCACGGTCCAGTCTCAAGTGGGCCCCTGCGCATTGCTTTCTCTTTTAATGTCACCTAAGTTTTGCCTGCCTGTGGGTCCCCTGGGGACAAACTCAGTTCTGCTGAAAGGGGGTCAAGAAGAAAATGGTGCAGTGGGTTCTGGGGCTTTCTGGGACTGCCTGGGTGGACAGGTCTGGCCCAGGGGCCGATGGGCCAGGGCGCTGCAGACACATGTGTGATGGGAGCAGGCAGTGTAGATGAATGTGTGCACTGGCGTCTCGCTGCGCCGTGGGCAGAATTAAAATGGCCTGGCCAGACCCCTTGCCTGAGCCGCTGCCTGATGTCACTGTACCAGAGAGGCCCATCCAGGGAATTATTTCTAATTCCAATGAAACAGGATTTTCATGCCTATTTCAGAAAAATAATTACTTTTTGTTGTGTTATGTATTTAAGTTGATACGCAGAATCACGCTGAAAAATCAGGTCATTCCACAGCTGATGTGCGTCCCTGGTGTCTGGTGGCCCTGCTCTCGGGCCCAAGGAATGTGCTTTGACCGTCCGTGAGTGCTAAGCAGACAGCTGATGCAGGAGCTGGCTGAGGCGGGGACAGCAGGACCGTGGCCTGGTCTGTCTGGGGGACACTTGGACTGGCAGTACGCAGGACACAGGGCAGTGGCAGCAGTGTGTGGCCTGGGCGGGGAGGAACAGAGGCCACGCACAGCTCGATTCCGGGGTCCCACGTGTGCTGAATGTGTGAGGCTGTCACACTGTCCCCGGACACATCCCCACCTTTCCGCTGCCCAGGGAGGAGGCGCTGTGTGACCGGCTGCCTTGCTGCAGACTCGCCATGGCCTGGCTCGGGCTCTGATTTGCACTGCCCGCACGGGGCATCGGCATGGCCTCCCTCCTTTCCTCCCTCCCGTGCATCTCCCTCCGGGGATGAGCAGGTGTTTCCTGAACAGTGCGGGGCACATCGGACCACGGCCATGGGCCAGCAGGGCCAGCAGGGCCAGCAGGGCCAGCAGGGCCAGGCCGACAGTGTCTCGCAGGGTGGCCCCATCAGCACAGCAAGAAGCCGAGGGCTTTGCTGGGGTGCACGTGGCAAGCCCGTGCTCCTCCCTCCACAGCATCCCGAGCGTGGCCCTGCGTGGCCCTCCATGCCGTGGACACCTTGCACATCCCCCAGCCCCCTCTCTGGGCTGCAGCCATGCCTGGCGTCCTGTATCGTCCTGTTGGCTCTTGGAACTCAGGCCCCACGCTGGTGGTGATGTCGTGCAAAGTCGACATAGGAAAAGGAAACATCTTCATTAAACCCTGGGAAAGCAGATGTGGAAATCAAGGTGTCTTAGTTACTCTGTACTCCTTGCTGGGACAAATACCCAATGCCCAAGATGAAGGAAGGAAAGGTTTATTTAGCTCACAGTTTGTGGAGGTTTCAGTCCATACTCAGCTGGCCCAAGGCTGAGTGGAAGAGGGCAGAGAGCATCCAGTTCATGGCGGAGGAACAGCAACAAAATGGTGGCAGAGGCAGCACCAAACACGGCAGCAGAGCAACAGCTCAATCTATCTTTCTGTCTCTTTATATTACATTCAGGCTCTCCGCCTTAGGATATTCGCCCTGACCACACCCATAGTCTCAGCCTTACTCAGACCGATAATCCCATCAGTACTAAAACACAATCCCAGGGATCATGAATCAAGTCTCAATCTGTAGAAGGCACGCCCCATGATTGCACGAGGCTCTGCGGGGACAACTAGACATAAACCATAATGCAAGGGCGCTTCCACTTACAGGAGCACAGAGCCAGAGGTGGTGCTCAGCGCCATGCACGAAGCGGGTGTCCCTGGTGCTTCTGGATGTGAGGCCTGGGTCTCCTTCCAGGGTCTTGGTGGGACCTCCGGAGCCTGCCCCAGTCAGCTCTTCCCTCCTTGCATGGTGTTCCAGGCTGCACTTGCTGGGAAAGAGCCGCCTCCTTCTGACCCAGTCGTGGGGCACACAGAGGCCATGCTGAGCATAATGGTGATGGCTCATGGTGTTGCACGAGGCCCGTTGCCACCCCAAGTCCAAGGCCCTCTATCCTGCCGATGTCCAGGCCTCTCCCATTCTGTTCTCGTCCACCCTAGAAGCCTCTGTCTCTCAAGGAAGGGGAGGGGGATGGACAGGCTCCAAGCACTGGGGCCAGGCGACCTGGGCTCTGGCTGCGTGGACCCTGGCTGTGTGGGCTCTGGCTGCGTGGACTCCAGCTGCATGGGCTCCAGCTGTGTAGACTCTTATGGCTGCAGCGTGGCTCTGTGCAGTGTGTCTCCAGTTACACACCTGCCCTTCAGGTGGAAGGGTGAGATGATTAGATTCACCTCAAGATTCTGAATCTGAGCTGCTGGAAACAAGGTACACATTGTGTAGGAAAAGATCCGAATGGGACACACTTGGGCTCAGACGATGAGAGCCGGCCGTGCTAACTGTGCACCGGGGAGGCCTTGGAGCCAGGGCTCCCTAGGGCTGGGCATGCTATTCGCCGGAGCGTTCCCATTAACTCTGCTGTCCTCATGCACCTTGCGGGAGGATGGCCTCGGAGGCTTTATGATCTCAAACAGCAGTGGTGAGGGGGGATCGCAAGAGCAAGGCATGGCACTGGGGAGTGAGGAGAGTTGGGGTGCGAGTGTGAGAATCCTTTTCTCACAGGATTCCTGCAAGCTCTGCCTGCCTCAGACTTGGGAGTTCCAGGGGATCCTGTCAAGAGGAAGGAGGAACCAGAAATGGCTGAATTCCCCTTAAAACTCAGTGCGCCGTGGACCAGGGCAGGCACGGCTGGCTGTGCCTGCGTCTCCTGTTCTAACTGCCGGCCGGAAGCTGAGTTAAGCCCTCCCTGGGGAGGCTAAGCTAACCTAACCCAGATTCCTCAGTGTTTCCAGTGCTTTGTCTGGCATTCAGTCAGAAATCTGCAGGCACAGCTGCAGCTAAGAGCAGGGGAGAGGACCAGCGATAGACGGACCCCAGGTAAAGTAGGCGCAGGGACTTCGGGTACACTGGAAAGCAGCCGTCATCGCTGTGTGTGAGGCAACAGGTGCCTGACTGGGCAGCAGATGGAATTTCTAGAACCGAATCACAGCGCAGCTGAAGTCAAGAACAACACAAAGCAGGTTAGGGCTAGAAAACCGGATGGTAAACCTGCAGGAAACGCTCTCAAGAGCCGAGCGCAGGCCCAGGGGGGAGGGGGTTCTGCACAAGCGTGAACGCAGTTGAGCCGCACTCTGAGGCCGAGCCGGTGTCCGGGGCCCTGCAAGGCAAATGCCTACGAGCCGCAGGGGCAGCGTAAACCGTAGAGAGCATGAGGCGTCAGTCACCACCAGAGGCAAATCCGAGACAGCTGATCTGCCGCAGGAATACTTCCGCAGGGAAAAGAATGGGTGGCGGTGAACCTGCAGGAGACAGGGGCTGCGTCCAAGCCCAGAGTCCCATGGGGCAGCCCGACCGTCCTTCCTTAATTTTAATCTTTGTGACCTGTGCTTGTGGTGCCCAGCGGCCCCGTTCCGTCGGGGGAGCCGAGATGCGTGGCAGTCACCGCAGTTCTTTTGCAACCCTTCCCCGCCAAATATACTTTTAAAAACCTGACAACCAAGCGATATTTTCTGGCAATCAGACCGGAGCCAGCGTGCCGGGAGGGACATTTAGTGGGAGGAGGCAGAAAGCTGCTTAGAAAAGGTCTAGAAGGAAAGGAAGCCCGGGTATGAGGGGCAGAGCGGGGCTGGCCGTGAGGTCCGGGCAGATCCGGGCGTGGAATGGCATAGCGCCTTTCAGGTGCATTTGACACGAGTTCTCCTCGGCAGTGGCTGACACACACTTTCCTCCTGGGGTAGGGAATAAAGTGGCTGATCTCCTGTTCTCTGCATCCTGGAGGTGAACAGGGCTGAAGGCGGGGGCGGGGGCTGCTACTTCCGTGGGATTTATGGGTGCCCTGACCCTCCTGACTGTGGCCAGGGAAGGAAGGTGGGGCTGTTAGCGAGGACAGGACACAGCAGTGATAACCATGCACTCAAGAGCCCCTTCTGCCTGCCGCGTGAGACGTGGCCCCCTTTCAAGTAGGCACCACTCAGTGCGACTCCACCACTTAGAGCTAACCTGAGCCACACGCCATCACTCAGCACCTGCTGGCACTGTGCCTGAAGGCCGATTCAGTCCTGAGCAGAGAAGGCAGCAGCCGCAGAAGGGGAGGTTGCCGCTACGACATCTCGTGGCTGTGGCCCGAGCGCCTGGGTGCGCAGGGGGCTTCCTAGAAGTGCAGCTGGTCCCCCTCACGTAGGGAGGGGTGTCCCGAGAGCTCACGTGCCCTGCTCAAGGAGCCCAGCCGAGGTGGAGAAGGTGGGGCTGCTTCCCACCAGTGGGGACTGGGGACCTGGTGGCCACAAGATAGGGTGGTGTGTGACCCGCTGTGCACACACACAAGGTGTGCCCAGGCTGGGTTCCTTCCTTCCTCATTCTCTCTCTCTGTTTTGTTTGTTTTGTTTTTTGTGTTTCTGAGACAGGGTCTCGCTATGCAGTTCAAGCTGGTCTTGAGCTCACTTTTATAGCCCGGGCTGGTTTTGAACTCTCACTGATCCTCCCGCCTCAGCCTCTCAAGTGCTGGGATTATAGGCATGTGCCACCGCACCGGGCCTGTCTCTGTCTTTCTCTCTGTGTGTCTATTTCTCTCTGTGTGTTTCTCTTTCTCTCTGTCTGCCTCTCTCTTTCTCTTTCTCTGTCTCTCTGTTTTCCCTGTCTCTCTATCTGTGTCTCTGTCTCTGTCTCTGTTTCTCCCTTCAGTATTTCCAAGCATGGACGTTTGACTTGGTTTCTCACTGTATTTCTTTAAAAGTTGGCTGTCATCTTAGCCAAGCACGGTGGCACACACCTGTGATCCCAGCACCCTGGGAGGCTGAGGCAGGAGGGTCAGGGTAGAGGCCCTGGGTCAGTCAGAGTATTTTGCGCACGCACACACACACACTCATCTGCAGGCGATGCTTGGATTCCTCGCAGAGTGGAGCAGTTCAGGAGTCTTACTCACAGGAACTGAGCTCTGCCCCTGAGCACTACCCTGACTCCCCTGCTGGAGTTCTTCACGTTTGTCCCTCACGTGTTCCCACATCTGGAGCCAACAGTGCTATGGTTTACTCTTTAAGGAGATAAGTTTCCTTTTTTTTTTTTTTTTTTTTTTTTTTTGTGCAGTGCTGGAAACTGAGCTATATCTCCAGCCCTCTTAGATCTTTTTCCTTTTTTTCTTTTCTTTTTTTGAGCCAAGTTCTGGTGAAGTTGCTGAGTTGCCCAAGCTGGGCAGGATTTGGGGTCCCTCTGCATCAGCCACCTCGAGTGCTGGCTGGGGCAAGCTCGAAAGTGCCACCTTCTGCGCACCCCACCTCCGGGCCAGTACTCGGGGTGTCTGTCAGACGCGTGCAGGTTCCACATTCGACGTGATAATGTTTGGAGGAGGCGCTGGCGGGTGAGCCCTTGTGAAGCCCTGGCCACGGCGTTGCTCTCCTTCCCTAACTTTCTTGCCCATGATGTTAATTTTTGTTCCAGGGACCCAGGATTCTTTGGTTCGCTGGAATGTTCCTGGACTGCAGCAATCTGGGGAATTCGCATCGCGATACCGTTCAAATGTATTTTAATTCTGAGGACTGTGCCTGTCAGCCTGAGTGCTTCCCTTTTCTGTTTCTTTGCAGTTTTCACTCTGAACTTTCACCTGGTAGACGGGCGATCTGAGGGTAAAAGTGTAAGACCTAGTGGAGTGAAGAATCCTGCATAGCGCAAACACCTCTGTGCGCCTCGGTATTATGGCAGAGTGGGGAAGGAGGCGCAGAAGGCAGAATTAGCAAATTCTTCGCTGAAGGAAGTTCGTGCCTTTGAGGAAGAAAGCTCTCTGTCTCTGAGGAGGAGGAGGAGGAGGAGGGCCTGGGGTTGATTAGACTGGGAATTCCTGCCTCCCGGCCTGGAACAAGGGAACTGAGGTCCCCAATCTAATTAGGCAGGTGTCAGCAGGCTCGGAAACACCCACCCATGGCAAAGTGCCCCCCCCACCATTTTCATCTCAGAAATAGATTTCTAGAAGTCTGTGGATCTTTCTTTCCTCTTCCTACTGAGATTTGCTTCTCTGTGAGCTTAATATCATCCTTAGAAGCTTTTGGGGATTGGGTCATGGAGATTTAAAAAAGTTACAGATGTGTGTGTGTGTGTGTGTGTGTGTGTGTGTGTGTGTGCACGTGCGCACCATGTGTCCAGTGCACTAGATAAGCTAATAACTACTCATGTCCACACACTTACGGTTCCAGATTTGGAGCTCCTTGCAGGGCGATGAGGTGACATAAGCTTCCACTGACCCTTTTCATTGACCCCCCCATTGGTGGGCACACGCCTCACCGTTAGTGATTCTTCTTCAACTTAGCTGTGACCATGACAGTCACAGGGGACAGTTGTCAGCCATGGGGTGGGAGGGTAGTCTTGCGTTACTGACGCACAGCCCCCCTCCAGTTGGGCGCCTCTGCAGTCCTGTCCATGGCCGGGGTTCTGAGACCCACATGGTGACCGGTCCAGCTGGGCTGTGCCCGACAGTGGCCGGGGAGGCGGTGGCCTGCTGCCTCCTCTCTGGGCTCCTGAAGGCCCCGGCAGCCACCCAGCCCGTCTGTGGGGCCCTTGGTCTTGTTTGTGCAGGTCAGTGTTCCAGTCTGCAGGGAGAAGGCTGTATGTGTTCCCTAGGTGTCATCCGTGTCCCGCATTGCACCTGGGCCAAGCTCCCGCCTCACTCAGGGCAGCTGGCTGTGCAGGTGTTCTGGGTTCCCTTTCCTCCAGTCCAGGTGCGGATGCAGGTGTGGCCCGGGGCTCTGGGCTGTCCCTGTGACCCTGCTGGTGTGGGCCTGCTTGACTTCAGCCTTGTCCTCCTGCGAGAGCCCGCTGCTTTCCACAAGGAGGACGGGGAGCCCCTGGGAGCCTCGGCTCCGGCGGGTCGCTGGCAAGCTCTCCAGGGAGAGCTCTTGCTTACCTGGGGCTGAGCTGCCCTTTCACCTGTGGGTTAGATGTGGGGTTCCATTGGATAATACACGTGATGTGACTCTCCCTCTGGCCACAGTTTCAAATAATGCCTGCAGTCTTTGTGTAAAAGCAGGCTCCCAGGAGGGGGACTCCTGGGGCCAAGAGTGGGAATTTGGAAAATATTTTTAATTTTAAATGTGGAAGATCTCATCTAAATTTGCCTCCAAGGATTGCAGCGGAGTGACATTTAAGCTTCATTGTTAACTTGATTGGCTTGGGAGCCGCTTAGAGGGTGACTGAAGCATGTGGGGTGTGTGTGTGTGTTGCTCATGGAGGTGCTGCCTGGGTGCTGTGTCTGGTCTCCGCCCCTCCTCCCTGGCTCTTCCCTCTCTCTGCTTCTCGACCTCATGAGGTGGGCAGCCCTGCTACCCCGTGCCCTTCTGCTGTGATGCTCCGGCCTTAGAGCAGCTGACCATGGACTGGACCCCTGAAACTGTGGGCCACATTCAGTCTTCCTCCGTTAAGCTGGCATTAGGTGTTTTGTCCCTGCCGTGAGAAAACTCAACAGTACCCTGGTGATTGTGGTGTGTACAATAGTAGTAATATTCCCAGGCCAACAATAGCCGTTATGATTTAAGGAATCAACCTCACTCTTCTTCGCATCTGCAGGAGCCTGATTGCTCTCAGGTTAGGTAGTTGCCCTGTTTGTTTGCCTCCCTATACCTTTCCCTTTAGGGAATCGTCCTTTTCTTTTCGTATCCTCTGAATGTGTCTGTTTTCTAGTGCTAGGATATTGACCCTCCGTATTAAATCTAGGCGTTCTGTTTACCCTGAGGATAGCACTACACCAAAATGTTATGCATACTTCCTGCCCACTTGCGAGACAGCTACGGGGCCATGTTCGCGTCCTTCCTCCTCTCTCTTTGCATTTGGCAGAGGGCTGAGCAGGGGCTGCGGGGCCCTGGGTGGCAGCCTGGGCAGTGTCCACGTCTGGATGCCATCTCACAGTGCTGCTGCATCGCCACCGCTCCGTCTGGGCGGGAGTCCTTGGCGTCCCTCCAGCCACCTCTGTGTGATCCCCAGTCTCCTGCAGCCTTCTTGGGGAAGAGCCCGGGGTGTCGGTCTGGAACCTCCTGCAGCAGTCCTACTGATTCTCCCTGCACCCCCACCGATGACGAGTGATTTAGTAGCCGGGACTGACTTCCTGAGTTAATAGCAGCTCATCCCTGGCTCTTAGTTCTGATTTATAGCTGTGGTTTAAGACCAGGAATGGCGGTAGCAAGTTCCGTAATGGGGAGGGCGGCTGTTCTTGCGCAATGGGACTTTATTGGTGCATTAAAACGTCACGGGTTCATATCTGTTTGGTGGGCCAGCTGCTTGACTCAGGCTCTGGACGATTGTTTTATTTTTATTGACGGGAGAAAAAACATAGCTCTTTTGGATTCAGTTTTCTATGTAACTGTGTGTGACAGATGCATTGAATTAGCCTCACGAGGGCCTTGGGAGTCGTGGCGCTGTACATCGCACTGGGCTTCTTCAGGTGCGGTGGCCGGAGTCCATTTCATGTATAATTCATGGGCAGGAAGAGGCAGGAAGTCGCCACAATGCTCTGCCCTGGCCCACTCATTCCAAGGGTGACATGGGCCTGGGTTTGGGAAATAAATAATCTGGGTTTATGCTTCGAGATAAAAATATTAACAGCAAGTCACAAGCAACAAACCTTTTCACTTGGTGGGGGGAATCGCTATAAGAAAGACCCGAGGGAAGGAAAAGAATTATCTGTCTTCTCCTCCCGAGTGCTGTGGGGGTTTGTCTCACGGAGCAGGATAAAATCAACTGCTGTTCTCCGTCTTGCTTCCTGCTAGGGGCTCTCTTTCTCCCTCTCCCTCTCTCTCCTCCGCCTCTCACCAGATTCTACTCCAGAAAGCCTTAAAAGGCACATTGTTTATAAGCTTAACAACCTAGAAAGCTCATTTGCATGTGTGAATTGTGTACTCAGATCTTAGAGCACCGCCCCCACCTGCCACAGCTCGGGGCTGGAGCCTTCTGGATGAGGCTGCTTTGCCTTCACAGACATTTTCAGGGAGAGGAACAGAGCCGGGTGTCAGCACTTTACTAAGCAGGAAGAAAGGTCAATAGCGCGCGTTTTCTCTTCTGTGAGAAGCCAAATGCCTAAGCTGGGAGAGAAAGGAAGAGCGACAGACAGATGGACAGACAGACAGGAGGGAAGGAGAGCGGAGACAGAGGCGAGGTGGCAGGAAGTGACCAGGAGAACACGCGGGATGAGGCGAGGGACTGGGAAGAGGGGGAGGAGCGGAGGCTGTCAAGGGCCGGAAATGGCAGAGATCTGCCAGCTGCAGGGACCGATTTTCCGAGTCGACCCTCGACAGACTGTATTACTAACCTGCAGCAAGGACAGCAGCAACACTGGCAGAAGTGAAATTGTTAGCAGCGTGTCGGACGAGAGCATCTTTAGAAAGCACTTGTTATGAATGTGTGCATTCCTCAAAAAGCAAGGGGCTTCTTGAAAACAGTCGCCATTAGGTTTGGGCAGCACGCTGGGTGCTGAGAAGTCACATTCTCTTCCTTCTAGAACATTCTTTCTGTAGCAGTGGACCCCCATGGTGCGCCCTGCAGAGTTGGCGGAGCCCAGAGCCACACAGGTCTGTTTCTAAGAAGCTTCTTCACCCAACCAAATTGCTTTCTCTGTGGCTGAGAAATAGCACCCCCTCCGTTTTCCTCCATCCCCACTGTCTTCTTTGCTGTGGGAAATTTGGAATCAATGAGGGATGGACTTGTTAATGGGTGCCCAGCTTAGTGCACCAGGAGCTGGACTTGTCGCTTTTACAAGCCGGCCGGATCTTTCAGGTTGTAGAGCTGTGTCATGGTTTGCATGTAGTTGTCTCCCAAAGCTTCATGTCAGTCATGCGGCTCGAGGGGCGGGGCCAGATGACCAGGGCGGGGCTTGGGGGCGGGGCCAGAGAGGTGCAAATGTTAAACCGACAGCGTGCGACTCCCCGCCCCCAGGCGCCAGGCCCGGAGGCCTCTCTTTCAGGTATGGAGCAGATCATCTTGGACATGGCGGCATTCCAGCCTCTCCGCCAAGCCCTACAGAGTGGGGGCAGGGTCTTGAAACCTCCAGTAACTGTGGGCTAAGTAAACCTTTCCTTCCCTAAGCTGTGTGTCAGGCATTTGTCCCAGCAGCAAGAGTAACTAATACAGGCTAGGAGGCTACCCATTGCTTCCGACTGCTCTGTTGTAGAACAGCGTTCCGGAGAGTCACTTTCCAGCAGGAATTCACTCCTTCGACGGTGTTGGGGAGCTCTTTTCTGATTTTAATGATTCATGGGAGGTGTTTATTTTATGCCTTTGAGAGGAGAGCAGCGCCGTTACCTTGTTATATGAGCACTGCTTTGCTTCCTAAGGAGCGGCGGTACGTACCTTTCCGTGTACAGCACCTGGAGTGGGCTGTGTTAGACCACACCCTCAGCCGTGCACGAGTATGAAGGCACGCTTGCGCGCGCACACGGAGGGTGTGTGCACACACACGTGCGCGGTCCCCGTTCTTGGAAATAGCAGCTCGCACTTCCGAAGCATTTCAGTTGGCGAGCCACGGTCGTACCCAGGATGTGAGGCTGAGAGACTTCCAGGGCCTGGAGGCATCCGAGAGCTCTCTCCCCTCCCCGTACCAGTCAGGGGACACGTGGGCGTGCCTGCAGGGTGAGGGAGAGATGGAGGCCGGTGACCAGCACCTGGGCCAGAGGACAAGAGGAAGCGGGGGTGGGGGGCGCAGACCCTGTGAGGAGCCTCCTGAGATCTGGGTGTCCTCCCATGCAGGCTCCCCACTCCTGCCACCCGGCGTGGATGCCCTCACGCCCCCCTTCCACAGGAGGAAGCGTGATGCTGCGTCTCCACCTGGATTCTCCCAGTACAAACAGCTCAGGATCTGCGGTGTGGAAGAGAAATACAGTCCATGTTTAAATTTTTAAAAAGGTTATTGAAACAAAAGCCACACTGCCGCTGCTCTCTCCGGAAACCCTCTCGTGCTCCCCGCTCTCGTCCCATCCTTCCTGCCACTTCCTGCAATGGCCCCTGAGTCCTCTTCCCTGAGTGCCTTTGGCTTTGCTTCCTCCACGTCCTGAATCTGTGTGAAACCTGCGCCTCTCCTGGCCATTCGAGCCACCCGGAGGCCAGGTCCCGTGAGCAGCTGGAGGAGGACCCACTGTGACGTTTTGATTTGGCAGAAGGTGCTGTCCACGAAAATGCGTGGCCGTGAGTGCCCTCTAAGCCTCGATGCCCGGCTCGGCGGGCGAGTGAGTGCCCAGCCTGTCACTTGGTGCGTCTCTTGCTTAAGGAGTTGTGAAGGTCAGCGTTCGTAGTACTCGCCCCCTTCCTCAGGCAGCAGGACTCGGGGCTGATGGGAACCTGAGAGATGGTGGCTGTGACGGTGGCCCTGCCTTCTGGCTGTGGGGGCTCTGGGGTGCTGGGGGTTCCCACTCAACCCGGAAGCACCTGAGCCCTCAGAGGCCCCTTCCCTGTGTGCCTGCGGCTGCTGCAGGGCCGGCCAGTGGTTGCGCTGAGGACTTGCAGCACAGCAAATGTCTCTTCCCCTGAACTGGACAAGCCCTCAAGGCTCCTGTCTTCCCCGCCCACGCCATTCTTTCCCACATCAGCCTTTGTGTGACAGTAAAAAGCCTCACATGCAGAAAGCCCAGCAAACAGGACAGCTCAAGGAAGGCTCTTCTCCCCCGAGTGCTCCTCTGATCCCTTACTGCCCCTTTTGTTGGCTCTGAGTCCCTTTTCTAAGACACTTGTCCCTGAGCAGGCCGTGCCTGACCAGAGGCGCCACTGTGTTGCCACCTCTGTGCTTTGTCTGCGTGGCCAGAGTGGAGGGAGCTTCAGCACGGTGCGCAGCTGTGGCGCCCTCTGACGCCTGCTCTGTAGGGCCCACGGCCTACCTGCCAGCCGGGGTGCAGCTTTCTGGGATAAAGTTCATGGTCTCCACTGGCAGTGGGTGGCCAGATTCGAGCTGAGACATCTGTGTCTCCCAAGTGCACAGACAGGCAGGCAGGCAGGGAAGCAGGCAGACAGACAGGCAGGCAGGCAGCCAGCCAGACACACAGACAGTCACTGGTGAGCTACAGGCCCAGACCTGGTTCTATCACTGCAAAGCAGATCCAAGTCACTGGTGGCCTTGCCAGCGGGGGACAGGGGTGAGGCTGGGGCTGTCTTGGGGGGCACCTGTGGGGACAGAGGGTTCTCCTGGCCGGGGTTCTATTCTCTGTAGCAAGTGCAAGTTCACATTAAACACCTAAGTGGATCAAAGAAAAAATACTTCTAATGGCAAAGGAGAACACACTGTAGGAGGGGACCCAGGCCTGTGTTTGTCTGTCTGTGATGACCTCGGGCATGGCTGGGACAACGCAGCCGACAGCGTCACACACACATCAACCCCAGGACCCTTGGCACCACGCCCAGCTTTGCCCGGGCCCTTCCGGGTGCAGATGTTTCTGTGGTGGCGGCCTTGAATTTGCCAGAGCTGACTGTCACTAGCAGAGCTGTAGATGTTAGGGCTCCAGTGTATCTGGATGGCTTTGGGGGTGAATGGGGAGCCTGGGGTGTGGGGACCTGGGGGGACGTGTGAGAAGCCAGGCCCCGCTCTTTGAAGCGATCGGTCCTGAACAGAGCTGTGCTCTCTGACACGTGCCGGCACTGTGCTTGGTGGCTGCTTCCCCAGGGCTCAGAGCAGGGCTGCTGAGGGCATGGCTGTCTTAGTTCCTTTTCTCTCGTTGCTGGGACAAATACCCGACATGCAAGCTTAGGGGAGGAAAGGTTTATTTAGCTCACAGTTACTGGAGGCTTCATAATTTAAAGCAGCCTGAATTACACAGCAAGGCCTTGAGACTCTATGGCGCTGTATGCGGGATGATTCCTTCCGTACCTCCGAGAGACCACCGCCTGGGGAGGGGTTGGGGCTCTGACAGCGCCTCCTGTCTCTTGAACCGTTGGCACCTCTCTTGACCACGCCCCTCAAGCCCCGTCCCGGTCCTTTGGCCCTGCCCCTAGAGCCACACTTGACAGCCCCATGATTTACATGAGGCTTTGGGGGGACAACTAGATACAAAACACAGCAAGGGCCTTGCAGTTTCACAGTACCGTGAGGCTGGCAGTGGCCACAGAGCTGCCAGCGTCCCAGCCAGCAGCTTGGCCCTCATCCCATGGGCAGATGCAGAGGTCCAAGTGCCAGACCCAACCCTTTCTGGGGAGTGGGGCAGGAAACTGTCCAGGGTGCACACTTTGCCTCAAGCTCACCATAGTGGCTGGGTCTTGTTGATGCCCACAGCTCCGTGAGGAAGCTGGGCAGCCAGTGGCCAGTGCGTCTGGGCCTGGATGTCCATGGGGCTCTTCTAGTGACGCGAGGCACCCCTTCCTCCATCTGGCCAGAACCAGAGCCTGGAAGCAGCCGTGACAGGGATGGGTGTGCTCTTAACCGGAAGTGTTTCCCTCCACTCCTTCCCTTTCTCCCTTCTCCCTGCTGGCCCAGACTAGGTACAGGCACAGAGCTGCCCAGCCCTGCCTGCCACTGAGACCAGCCTGAGCCCTAGGGGTCCCCTGTAGCCATGGTGCTGTGGGCCACTTGGCGGTGTTGGCGGGGACGAGGACCCCCGCAGAGGTTGACAGATTTGGGGTTGACCTGCGTGGATAAATTAGAACTGTTAACATTATTTGTAAAGGTAGTAATTACATCATTTCCAAATTCAGGGAAGCAGTTTGGCTTAATGATTTTCTAAGTGGATGTAATAGGACATTTGGTGGCTTTTATTAATTCTATTTATGTACCGGGAAGCAAGATAGTCTTGAATTTTAAATATGCAAGAGAGCAAGTTAGGGAAACTCCCTTGCCCTGGAGACGCCTCCCTAAACCCTACAGGGAAGCCCAGGCCACCAAGCGGGTCCTGCTGGCCCAGGCTGCCATGGGCTGCCCCCTCCCCCACAGGAGCCTCGTGCTGGGCCTTTTCTCGGCGGGAGGCAGAGCTGGTTCTTAATGGTCCTGCTCCCAACTGGGGGAGCAGAGGCCCTCCTCTGCAGGCTCTGTCTTTGAGGCACACTTCATTTCACTTAGAATAAATTACCATACATTTATTGTTAGTTAGCAAGTTATTAACATTAATATAAACAAATACGTAGCGCATTTCTTCAGGAAGATTACGTTTCTAATCGCTTGCCGCATGCGGCAGGCGCTTCCTTTATATTTTATGTTTCTACGGATGCCGTTTCTCAGTGTCTGCACCTGCATTAAAAACATAATTCCTAGCACTCTGCATCTGGTAGCTCGGGATGTGCTTAATTGAGGTGACTGGGTTAAAAAATTAACTTTTCTCTCTCAGTGATGAGCACGGGCTCGCGGGATGCAATCTTCGCACCTGAGGCTCGAGTTAATCTGTAGCTCGGCGCTGTGCCCTGGATGGTGGGGCGGCTTTACAACTTAATTCAGTGAGATGTCACAGCAGGGCCTTTGGAGCTGCTTTTTTGGCGGGGTCTGCTTAGAGCCCGGTTCCCGCACCAGCCTAGACGCAGCCTAAGGGTCCGTGAACTGGAAATGACCCTTGCCGAAGCCTACCTCTGCTCTCTGGGAGTGGATGAGGCAGGCCGAGGACCGTGCTCCAGGGTCCCCGGAGCAGTTGGCGGCTGCCTCAGAGCTCTGGGCGGCAAGCCCCTGTGCAGCATGGGGAATTCTGGTCCAGAGAGCTGGGACCAGACCGGGAGCATCGGACCAGGGCTCGGCCGCACGGGACCAGGCTCTGAGCCACTCTGGCCGAGTTACCTGACATCCCTCGCTCTCCTTGCCTAAACAGAGACCGCCCTCCAGCCACTGAGTGAGGACCACGGTCACCCACGTTCCTGAGTCCCTAACTCACCGTGTCCTGGGTTTGGGAGGAAGTGCTCCAGGGCTCCCTTTCCTACTTGTCATTCGAGTTTGTGCGCATATAGGGACTTATTGTGCTCAGGGCCAAGGTCCCACTGACCCCTCTCTCCGTGGCCCTGTCCCCGTCACCCAGACAGTCCACTTCAAGCATGTGCTGGTCACCTTTCCCTGTGTCTGGAACAGTAATGATGTCACCACACGTGGTGATGATGTTGCACCAAGACCTGGAGTGTGGGGTGCTCCCAGGGGCAAAGTCGAGTTCCAAGGAGACCTCTGTGTGGGTGACAGTGTCACCAGGTGCTCTGACCCCAAGAGCTGTGAGGAGGCCGAGGGGTGGGCACAGGTGGGCAGACAAGGAAGTAGACGTGGCCAGGCATGGGTGGCTGCTGGACTGCAGAAAAGAGCTTGCTGTCCTGAGATACGCGAGTGGCCACGGCAGCGCCTGGGTCCCAGGCTCTGCCAACACGAGCGTGGCATCCAGCGTAGCTCGTGGCACCCTCAGTGCAGAGCAGCTGCGGGGGGAAGGGTCCTGCAATGCCCAGGTGGGGAGGTTTTGGTCTATGGGCCAGCTGCTCTGCAGTGCAGAGTGGCCCCGCCCACCCCAGGGTGCTGTGTCCCTGGGCGCACAAGGTGAAGGGAGGACACTGGCCAGAGGAGGCATGGGGGGGAGCCTCATCACAGAGCCTGTCTCCTGTGGGCCAGGGCAGCGTGGCTCAGTGCTCAGCCCGAGATCCAGGCAAACCCA
The DNA here is from genome assembly GCA_004027025.1 of Myocastor coypus. Lineage (NCBI taxonomy): Eukaryota > Metazoa > Chordata > Mammalia > Rodentia > Myocastoridae > Myocastor > Myocastor coypus. The sequence continues at coordinate 8,240 of PVJA010023609.1, read as the reverse complement.
GAGTGCCTGTCCTGGAGATACGGTGCCCTGCCTGGTGGGGATCACGGTGAGCCCAGGGCACAGTGGCATCTCTAGACCACAGAGGAAGTGACTACCAGCCCAGTCTATGGGACAGGGACAGGAGGACAGCAAGGGGGACACTCATCACAAAGCCCAGACCTCCAGCCACAGCACCAGCCACAGTGGCAGAGCCCACTGGGCACAGCTGGGCCAGGAGTATGGGTTTGTGCATCGCCTCCAAGGGTGGTCTGTAGCTCTACACCAGGAATTTGGCACTGCTAGAGCCCCAGGGGGGGCCGTGATGGCCACGTGTCCTTTGGCTGCCACATGTGGTGCTTAGTGTGTCACATGCTGTGTCCTCAGTCTTCCCCGTGGGACACTGGACCTGAGTGACTGTGGAAGCCTGGGTCTGTCTCCCTGTCAGCCCCACTGCGGCCTCTTCGCGGGCTGCTCTTACATGGCAGCCCTTCTCCTGTCCTCTGTCCTTCGGTCACCTGCTCACTTTCCTCTGGCTCCTGAGTGCAGGACTCCTGTTGTCCTTCTGATGTTCCTGTGGCCTGGCCACCACTGAACTGGCACTGTGATTATGAAGGCCGTGCCTGTCCCCTGTGCCGCACGCGTCTTGCGGCGCTTGCGATCTAGGCGGCCTCAAAGCCGGGCCTCCCCAGGCAGCCTGTGTGCTCTGTCCTTGGCCTTGGCAGTAGCCCTCCTCCCTCCAAGAGCCATGGTGCCATCCTCCCCTCAGCCCCTGGTGTGGACAAGAGCAGCTGACCAGCCCCCGGGGCTTGCTGGGAAGGCAGAGGCCTGTCCTCTCCGCACTCTGCTTAATGAGATCCCAGGTGACAGACCTTCCGAGTTGGCCCCGGGCTGCACGGCCCCAGCGGCCCGGCCAGTTTTCTCTTCACGTCTCTCACATTGCGTTTCCACCTGCAGCGCTGCTCTGATGTCTGTTCTTCCGGGCAGACGGCCTGCGGACCTGGCTGCGGCCACGTGTCCTGTGCGAACCCCACCCTGCTTCCTCTCTCTGCAGGAAGCCTGCTCCTGGCAGGAGGGCAGATGCCCGGGTCCCAGAATCGGGCCGTGAGCCTGGCTTTGATGCCCTCACAGCAGCTGCCGTGGCAGCCGAGGCCGGAGCTTGGTTGGCTGAGGCCTCCTCACCTGCTGGAATCCCATGCCCGGCTTTTAGCTCTGCTGCCCACTCTTACCCGAGCTGGGGTTTTGCATGCGTGTTACAGAGAAGCCGGTGACCTGAAGTTCGGCATGCAGCTCCGTTCCCCGAGGCTGAAGGCTTTGGGCAGTGCAGACCCACTGCGCAGGCCACCGAGCTGACGGCTCTGGGAGTCCCACGGCGAGAAGCTCTGCCTCCGCTCCCACACGTGAGATACTTCGTGCAATACAGAAAAAGCAGAATCAGAATCCCACATGGCTCTGTAGAGCCTAAATTCAGGGCCTTTAGGAGGCAGGTCAGGCGGATGGGTGAGGGGCGGGAGCATGGGCAGGCCAGAGGCTGCGGGGCTGGGGTTGTCTTCACTGCTGGTCAGGATCACGGAGGTGGCCCCGAGCCTCCTGGAGCTCCTTCCCCTTTCTAATTAAAGCACGAAGTGCTCTGTTCAGCGTCGTCCTTTCCTCTTAAATTTTGCCGTGTGATGATTGCGCCTGTACTCACGACGTGAGCTGCTTCATGGCAGAGCCATCACATGCACCTTCTGCTAGAGTCTCCCAGAGTGCTCACGAGGGTGCTGAGGAGGCGTGGCCCTCGCCGACCTGCTCTGTCCTGCGGAGGTGCGGACGCCAGGGTGGTGGGCGGGATCTGCATGCGGGCAGAGGTGGAGCTGCACGGTGCCCCGCTGCGGCCCTCATTCCCTGGCAGAGGGTAACAGGCTGGAAGGCTCAGGGTGCTCGGGGGGCCTGGCCTCTGCTGCAGCCATGAGCTCAGAGCAGGAGACCCAAATGCACCTTGGGGGGCAGGAGTGGGCTTCACAGGGCCACGGGCCAGGGCAAGAGGCCTGGGGGAAAGTGGTACAGGGCAGCTCGTGGCAGAGGGGCTGCGGAAGGCGCCGGCGCCCCGTGGAGATTCTGGGGGGCAGCGGTGTCGCCGGAGCCTGTACGCAGCCTGGGCTCCCCCACCCCGCCTCAGCTCAGGCTGGTGTCACCCTCAGAAGCCCAGGGTGGGCAGTGGAGGAGAGCCTGCAGCAGCCAGCAGGACGAGTGTGGCCCCTGGAGTGTTCCAGGCACTGTGGACACTGTGTCGTACTCGTGGGGAGCGAGTGGTCCCTTGTGAGTGGATAAAAGGATATGTGGGGGGGTGAAAGCCTCCCTGGGCTCAGAATGCACGGCTCCGAAGTCTGCCTGTTGAATGGCATCAGCGCACAAACAAGCGTGGTCCACAGGCCACGGACAGACTCGGGGTGACACGTGCTTCCATACAGGGCAGAGCTGGAGTCTCAAGTTAGTTTTATCGGAGCTAAGACAGCAAGCGTTCGGTTCGCCTGGCGCTGCACGAGGCGGACGTGGCGTTGTTTGCAGGATATTTAATGTATGCATTATTTCATAGTGACAGAGAAGGGCGGAAGCCAGGCCCACCGCCGGCCAGCACCAAGCAAACAGCAGGGGCGGAGGCCACGGCGCGCGCAGGATGGGAGCAGGTAGGAGCCAGCCTGGGGACTGTCCGTCCGTGGCTTGGCTTTCCACGGTCAGGATCCGGGCTTCTCTTCCCTGAAACCTTTCTCCAGAGAGATGGCTCTGTCCCCGGGCCAGAGGGCAGGAGCATGGTGGGCAGTGGTGTGGATTTCAGCAGAGCTGTGGGTGTTGCAGTTAAAGACAGGCGGTGCGTGGCGCCTGACCCCGGCCTGCATTTCCCCAGGTTCTTAGGTATACGAAGTGCTGAGTACTCACTATGTGAAGTAGGAGAAGTGTGAATACCCAACACGGTGGCTTGTGCGCAGTGGGTCTTCAGCAAATACGCCCTGAGTGGATGCCTGGAGGGCCACGCCGTGAGGGTTGCGCTGCCACGCGCTGGAGTGCTGTGGCTGCAGATTCAGGGGAAATAAGCTCATCGCTGCGATGTCATACGTTAGCCCCGTCCTGGCTGTTACTTTTTTGCAGTCGTAAACAATTTCTCACATAATCCATTTCTGTTCCTAGGAATGTCAGCTTGCTATTAAGCTGACTGCTGTCTAATTAGCCAAGTGCTATTCTTGGATAAAATTGGATCGCTGTAATAACAGCTGACTCATTATTGGAATTGGAGAAATATGGTATCTATTTAGGTTCCCATGTGTGATCATATTCTGGCATTTCTTGTCTTCGATAGAACTAAGCTGGTATTTTTGAAATATGCATGAGCCCGAGAGCAGATCATGTATGCGTATTCTTTTCGGCGAATGTGGGAGCGAGGGCCTTGGACCAGAGGAGGCGTCAGCATCAGCATCTGTGGTCCAGGAGGGCTCAGCCCCTGGCAACTGAGCCTTTTTCCAGGATGTGGGCAGCCTGGTGACCACAAAACAGTGTTTTCTCCTGTTTCATCTTAACTGGGGCTTTAGTCATTTTTATCTTTTTTATAGTCTCAAAGGTGGACCTGGCTCCTCCATTGTTCTGGCTTTTCTGTCTCCGTGAGCTTCATTTTACCTGTTTTCCTGTGGGCAATGTTTGCCTTTCTCTGGTCAAGCAAGATTGGTAGGCCCTTGTGAGGACAATATGCAGTGTGTCAACTGTTAAAAAAAAAGTGATGTTTATTGAAAGTGTTAATGTTTAATTGTTTGATCAATCTTATGTACTTATATCTATTAATCTAAACTGATTCGATGATGAAAATGTGTAATAAAATCATTGTTAAATTTAAAAATAAATAAATAAATAAGTAAAAAAGATTGGTAGGCCCACAGACCCTTGCCACGAATGGCTCTGCAGGGCCTCAGGCAGGGCTGGGGTGGCTCTGGTTCCTCTGCACCCAAAGCCAGCACCCATAGTGACAGTGTCACGCTGCAGCCCGTGAGCATCAGAGGCTTGCTGCAGGGGCCCCATGCAAATACTTAATATTTTGACACGTTAATTTCTGCATTCTTTTGTGGGGGATGGGAGGGGAGATAAGGTTTCACTATGTATTCCAGGGTACCCTTGAACCCACTCTCTAGCCAGGACTGGCCTCAGATTCCAGGCCATCCTCCTGCCCTAGCCTCCCGGGTGGTGGGATTACAGGTGTGCACAACCACACTGGTTTCTATAATCTTTCAAAAGATGGAAATTGTCTTATATAATACACATTGAGGTGGAAGGAGGGCAGTTTTTAAAAACACCTGAGCTGGTGGCCTATGCAGTGTGGGGTGACTAACAGGCGAGAAGGCCACCCCTGAGCAGCCATCTGGCTTGTGACCGGTGGCAGCCGGCTCTACCCCATGGGCGAAGGAGCCGGAAACCAGACACGGCTGAAGGAAGACTCCAGGCTGAGGTTTCTTCAGCCACCTGGGCGGGGGAGAGAAACACAGCTTCCAGAGCTCACTCGGAAGCCGTCCAGCTGTTCTGAAGTTGCTCTCAGCTATTTGCATTTTCCGAAGGAAAATAGCGTTGACCTCGACTTATTAAAAAAAAAAAGGAAGTCAGAGAAGACAGTTCAAACAAGAGAGCAGGAAATAAACAGCGCTTGGAATTTCACCACCCAGAGAAGTAAAACTCAGTGTGTTAAAACGAAATTGGGGCGGAGCTTCGGGTAGTGACACAGCCCGAGGGTCTGCGGGCCTGCACAGCTCCGACCGCGCAGACGCAAAGCCTGCACGACGTGTGCGTGTGCCCGTAGTCGAAAGAAAGGCTGGGGACTGGCTGACTTCCGGCACCCCTCCACGACCTCCGAAAGATCCAGTCAGCCCCTGTCACGGCCCAGCGGTGCCCCTTTGGATCCCCTCCCCTGCCGCCCTCCCTCCTCTGGATCCCCTGCCCCTTGGTGAAGGGCCTGTCTCCCCGCTTAGTATCCCTAGCCTTCATTGAGCGGAATTTCCAGTTTTAGATCTCTGAGGACTCTGCACTGATCTCTGTAGTGGGTGTACTGGGCTCCTGCTCCCGCCAGCAGTGGAGAAGGGCTCTGTGGTCCCCACAGCCTCGCCAGCGCCCGTTATTTCTTGATGCTGGCCATTCTTCCTGGGGCGAGCTGGGATCTCAGTGTCACCTTAATTTCCGTTTCGCTAAGGGCCTGTGATGATCAGCATTTCATCGTACATTCTGTTTTCACGGATGGGCGTGGGGTGCACACCTATAATCCTAGATGCCGGGAGGCCGAGGCAGAAGAACTTAATCAGACCCTGCCTTCCAGTGTAATATAATATACAGCTCTATCTGGAGGTGGAGCTCAGGGCAAAGGCCCTGGGTTCGGTCCCAGCACTAAGGCAAAGCAAAGCAAAGCAAAACGAAGAGAAGCAAAGCAAGGCAACCTTTCTGTTTGCAAAGCACAGCGCAACACACCAGGCTTCTCTCTGTGGCTTGCTTTCTCCTTCCCAGAGGGCCAAGTAGGAGCGAGCCATCCCTCCCACCCCGGCCATGTAGTAACCCCGTGTGCGTAGTTACCGACCTCTGTTTAACAAGAGTCCGCGATTAATATCCAGTGTCTCTCTTCAAATATTTTTACAACAAACATCCGCCAAGCAGCTGGCAGGTCCCAGGAGAAGGCGCCAGCTCACCAGGAGCTGGGGAGCGGCGCTCAGGCACAGAAGGCAGTTCACTGCCAACGGAAGGAAATGCCCATGGCTTGGCCACGGCGGAGGGTGAGGAACCATGGTGGGGCGGGGCCAAAGGATCCTTTGTGACGGGGACTCGTGCGCGGAGCTGTGGGTAAGGCGCGTGTGGCGGCGGGTAGCATTGCAGCTGCTGGGGCTGCGGCACGGCCCCAGGGCCACCAGTGCTGGTGTGGCTGATCCAGGAGGTTGCGACAGGGAACGCCAGGGCAGGAGGGGTTGGGGGGGCCCAGCACACGAGTGTCTTCACTGTTGTCTCATCTCTGGGACACACTGCCCAGCGATCACAGCTCCAAGGAGGAGAGATTAGCTTTTGTGTGGCTTGCAGTGTGTAGAGGCTTCAGTCTTAGTCCACTGGCTCCAAGGCCAGAGGGTGTGGCAGCGGGGCGTGGTGGAGGAGAAACAGTCCACCGCACAGTGATGGGGAGCAGGCAGAGATCTAGGGGGGAGAAGGGCCACATACCCCCAAGCCACGCCCTAGCAACCACCTTCACCTGCAGAGGCCGGCTCCCAACATTGCGTGCACCTAGCTGGAAAGCCACGAGTGGGCTCCTCCTTGGGACAGCCGCCCCCACAATCCACGTACCTTCCGAAAGCACTGTCTGTGAGCCCGTGAGGTTTGCGGAGCATCTCCAAAGAACTGTGGCAAGCTCAGAGGCCCTGTACCAGGAGTGTCGGGCTTCCCACTGCGTCGCACTTAGGGAGGCGGTAGAGGCCGGGGAGGCTCTTGGCAGGGACTGTCCTGTCCTGTGTTTCTGCCCGGCCTGCCTGATAGCTGTGATGTGGAACTCAGGCTATGTCGGTGAGGACAGGGGGGGTGGGCATGCAAGCTTGCAGTGGCTCAAGAAGGGGACCTTGTGGTGTGGGTGGGATGGGCGTGTCACGGCGGATGAGCAGAATGCTGGGGCCAAGGGGCGCTTATCAGGAGATGAGCACCGGCTGGCGGGTGTCATGGCTGCGGGAGGAGCCTGGGGCTCTGGGAAGGAGCCAGGGGAGGTGGGAGGCTGGGTGCCCCGCCTGGACTGGGAGGGCCATTGCCCTGTGACAGCCGGTGGAGATGTGGAGCAAGAGCTATGAGGCTGGGGAGTTGCAGATGCCACTGAGGACTAGAGGGACTTAGGAGGGAAGGGGCAGAGGGCAATGGGTGAGGGGTGAGCCGGGCGTGGGGGGTGGGCGCGGCCTCACTGCCTCACAGAGGAGCCGGGCTGGCGTCCAGGTGCAGGGCCCCAGGTGAGGGTCAGCGAGTCACCTGCAAGAGGCCCTGGAGGCTCCGGACACAGCCTTGGCCAGACGAGTGTGGGGTAGCGCGCAGCCGGCTCCTAGGGAGAGCGGCTGTTTACCCTGGCGTCTACTTTTGCTGAAATGATCGTCCTTTTCCTAATGTTTTGTTTTCCTCGGTAAACTATAGACGTTTGTCTCTAAAGGTCAGGCAAATTTCTTGCTAAATCTGTATGTTGGTGTCGTGTTTCTTTGGCTATGGTTGCCTGTAGGGCCAGGTCGGTCCCAGGTGGAGGCACCCAGATTACCCCCCCCCCCGCCCCCTGGTCCTCCTCGTGTGGCTCGGCATGGCCGCAGTCTGCAGGTCCGTCCCACTGGACTTTCAGTGGCAAGTGCCCGCATTTTTCCTTTTCATGCAGGCCTTTTTTTTTTTTTGTACGTGCTTGGGGCTGTTTTTCAGTCGCAGTTTCCTTAGAAGACGCTCCTTAGAGGAACCTTTTGGACCTTAATGAAGATCGTTATGCATTCTTTCCCTTGCAACTTACGAACACGTAGAGAGGGAAAGGAAAGGTCTTAATAGCTCTCTGATCCTTAGAATGCGCCACTTACCCCAAGTGTCACTGCATTTCTTTATGACCCCTCAAGTTGTTCCTTCGGTGCCCTCTTGCGTCGTTTCTGATCTATTTACTGACAATCCAGCAGGAAGAAGCGCTTGCCCTTCGTGATGTTGCTGTCTTGTTTTAATTATTTTTGGTGAAGGGAGGCGCCTTGGGATCTGTTCGTCGTTGGCTGGCTGCGTTCTTTCCATTTTTCAGGCGCGCGGCGTGGGGCTTTCTTCCTTCCCGTCTCCTCGCCCGCCGCTGCTGCCGCTGCCGCCCTCGCCTCTGGGTCCTGTCCCCTGTGGGGAAGTCCTCCCCACTCGCTTCCTGTTTTTTTTTTGGGGGGGTGGGGTGGGGTGGGGATTTAAACCTTTATTCTGCCCTCAAACACTGGCGGTGCCTCTCCTCCTCCGCCGCTGGGTTTTGGCGTCTCCTTTCTCAGGCTCCCGGTGCTCAGCTCCCAGGAAGCCCAGAGGCCACGGCCACGTCCACATCCACGTCCGCAGTGGCTCCTGGGTCCGCTCTGCCAGCTGGACGGTCGGGGCTCAGAAGTGGCTTCCGGTGCCCCCGACCATCGGTGGGGTGCGGTGCATCGGTGCTTGCTCTTGGGAGGAGGCACGCGCTGTCCCCGTCGGATATTTATTTTCCTAGCGCTTGATGGCGCCTGCTCCTGACCCGTGGCCCTCCCGGCCCGTGGCCCTCC
>PVJA010023608.1:0-32846 GCA_004027025.1 Myocastor coypus | reverse complement strand
TTTTTTTTTTTTTTTTGTATCTTCCAAGGTCAAATCCCCTCAGGATTAAGTTTGGGACCATATACAGTACTTTGTAGAACTGCTGTTAGTGTCAGCCTTCGGGACGAGTCACGGCCACTGCTTGGCCAGTTTGCTTTCTGTGAAAGCCTGAGAGAGTGCTTTTCTCTGGATGACTCTCCTTAGATGCACTATAGTTCATTTATCCCTTTCCTCTGAGGTCCCATAATCTCCTTGACCAGAAAATCTGAAACACCTCTGAGTTATAGGATATTACAGCACAGGTTCTCTTATATCCTGAGTCCTTACTGACCTTGAAGGGCTAGGACTAAAATATTGGCTATCCTCATAGCCCTTCTTTTTCTCCAATTTTTGATCTGTTAACTTACATTCTCAACCCTCCAGCAGAAAAGCTTTGTGATACTATTACTCTATAACATAGGTACTTGAGCTTATCATCACTGGCTTTCTGATCTTTCTTTTCTGCATTTAGGACAGGATCTACAGGGTCTAGAGCAGCGGTTCTCAGCCTGTAGGTAGTGACCCTGGTGGGGGTTGAACGACCAAAACACAGGTGTCGCCTAAAGCCATCGTAAAATACATATTTAAACCCATGCTATGCCACAGTGAAATGTTATTTATTGGAATTAGTAATTTGAAGTAGCTACCAAAATTATTTTTTGGTTTGAGGTCACCGCAACATGAGGAACTGTATTGTGGGGTCACGGTATTAGAAAGGTTGAGAACCACTGGTCTAGAGGGTCTGATTATGTAGATTGGCCTCATAGTGATTCTCCTGTTTTCAGCCTCCCAAGTGCTGGGATTACAGGTGAGTGCCACAATGCCCGGTCTTAGTCACTGTCTCAGCTGGCATAACATCTTAATAGCATGTGAAATGCTGCCTGTTAAAAATCAAGATGCTGTGGGGAGTGGAAGATACTGGGGAAAGAGTCTAGCACTTTCCTGATCCAGATGAACCTTGTCTGGACAGGAGGAGGGGCCCTCCAATATGGCCACAACTGGGTGGCTGCCACTAGGTCTGGGAACAGCAGGTAAACACCAAGGCCCCTGATTCCCACATTTACTTTCAGTACCTAACAATTCGAGAAAGAGCAATACAGCTGATCCTGGTGAGGGCATGAGGTGGCTCCGGTGTCCTTCCACACAACTGGCCCTCCTGCTCCAAGCGCTCCACCCACACTTCCTGCCCAGGCCCCTCAGCCCACAGCTGTTCTCCTCTGTCTTTGTTCCCAGATCCACTCCAAGGTAGGCTCTTCATGCGCCTCTGGTGCGTGTGCCAGTGTGGCTTGTGGTGTGTGACCTGAGCACAGTCATCTGAGTTCCACTGTCACTTATCACATGAAGAACTTTGCCCCCTACCACTGATGACATGGACACTCCTGCAGGCCCTGGGACTCTGCTGGATACACTAATAGCCATTTAGGTAGCAATACTAAGTCTTTACTCAAAAATTAGAATTTCCCATGTTAGTGGATTTTTATCCAAAGTTCAGCTCCTCTGAGGGCAAGGACAATTCCTCTCTCCTCTTCTTCCTTCTGCCTTTGGCTGCTGCCACTGGCCTAGAGTGGAAATCTAGCACAAGGTTGGCAGAGGATGCTTCTTGCTGCCTTGACGGCGCCTGGGGGAAGGCCACCCAGCTTTTCCCACGGGGTCTGTGGGCTCTTCAGAGGCTGCTGTTGACTCAGGCTATGGCTATGATGGCACAGGCCAAGCCTCAGCTCTGGTCCTGCTGCTCCAGTCCCTTAGCAGCTTGGCCTGTGTCCACTCCCTGCCTGCAACAGGCCACTCACTTGGGATGCCCCTGGACAGGATTCCTTCCGGAAGAATTCCAGGCTGAGGTCCCCCACAGGCTCCATCTGGCTCCTTGGCTGTCTTCCCAACACAGAGGCAACTCTTCTCCCTCCCTCTTCCCTGTGTCTACCTCAGACAAATGGTCACAACCCTGGTGGGAGACACACAAACATAGTCGCAGTGTGTTTCCTGGCCTTGGGCCACACAGCAGCCTCTTCAGTATGCATCAGGCTGGTTTCAAATGCTTCTCTATGTCCATGGAACAGGCCCTTGGGATCAAGAACTCTACTGAGTCTGATGGGAATGAGGTAGCCCCTCAGTGACCTCCCCATGAAATAGAGGGGGAAGTCACAGAAAGATAGCATGGCTCTCTCTAGGGTTGTCACTTTACAATACTGTCCCTTCTTTCAGTTTTTCAACTCTTTATATCCTGTGTGATTCTTGTCCTCTGTGACATATGATTTGAAAGTATATAACAAAGGTCCCCATGGGATGTTGTGCTATCTCTATTTGTTTGTTGCTATAGTTTAGACCTTAAATGTCCCCAAAGGCTCAAGGGTTAAAGGCCTGGTTCCCAAGATGGTACTATTGGGAATGGAAACAGTGAGAAAAGAGGCCTGGGGAAAACCTCAGGTTATTGTGGGCAGGACTTTGGGACCCTAGATCTCTTCCAGGTCATGAAGTGAGCAGTTTTGCTCATTATTAGCTCCCTGCCATGATGTGTTGCCCTATGTCACTGGCTCAGAGAAACAGGGCCGCCAAGGGTGGACCAAAACTTCTCACACTTTTACCACAAATAAGCCTTCCCTTTTCATTGGTTGATTATCTTAGATGCTGGTTACAGAAATGGGAACTGATTTGCATATTTGTCTTCCATAAAATAGAATTATTTTACTATATCCTGTTCTCTTGCCAATATCATGTTTATCCCCACAGGGACATCAGTATATACCTAACTCTGTGTGGTTAGGCATATACCTGAGTGCATTTTTTTTCTAGACAAAAGTTTGTATGATTACAATGTATTTTTGGTACAAGGTGATATTATATTTGCTTATATTATATCCTATTGCTTCATATTCATAAATGAAATTAGGCTATGTAGTCGATCAAGTTTTTGTTATAGTTGTATAAAAGAAAGAACTCTGAATCTTTTTCTATAGCTTAGAGTTGTCTGCTCTTTAAAAGCTGGCTAGAGCTAAAGGTTAAAACCATGTTTCTAGTAATTTTTTTAGTAGTGGATTTTTGTTCCCACTGTCCATTCCTACAGAAAGCCCTTCCTGGACCTCATAGAAGTCTAGTGGACTTTAAATTTGTTATCCCAAGAAAGAATTATTGGAACTCCAGTAGGTAATTTCAATCTACCACTCCATTTCAATCCATGGCGAGAATAGTAACACGATGGCATATATGCAGTTGTGGGGAGCCAAGGAGTCCTAAGTCCAGCTAGCACAATGGCTAACTAGAACAAAGGCCCTGACCCAGGGCTGACACCGGGTTTTATTAATTCATAAAGAGGAGAGTGGCTCGGGGGATGAGTGACTGTGAGAATGACAAGAATTACATGAATGCCATGAGCTGGGCTAGGAAGGAGGCGAGACAGCACCCCTGCAATATGCACAGAGGAGGAAGAGGAGGAGGAGAGAAAGAGAGACAGAGGCAGAAAGAGTGATCTGCCTATCACAGTTTGAGAAAGTATCTCATGTTTCGGGGTTGGTACTTCATCCTTGATGTGTATCATCCTACTCAATGTCATAGATTCTTTCTAGGGCCTCACTCTTAGCAGACAGCAAGGCATCACTCATCACTGGGCCTTGCGAACTGGTTGGGAGCTGTAGGTGGGGCATCACTAACCTGTTGCATTGCTTTAAAGACTACACAGACCATTCTGCATCGCTTAAAGCCAATTGAGGGAATAAGGAAATATCCTAGCCAGCTCTGTACAAACAGATAAGCTTAGTCAAAAGGAAGCCAAATGCTCTTCTGTTAGGAAGAGAGAGACAGAGACAGAGACAGAGACAGAGACAGAGACAGAGACAGAGACAGAGACAGAGACAGACAGAGACAAAGAGAGGGAGACATAGAGAGACAGAGAGACAAAGAGAAACAGAGAGAGCTACCCTCTACACATCTCCACTGCGGCTATTGGCCTGTTCAAATGTTCTGCTTCTTGGTTAATTTTGCCAATGTATGTTTTATTGAAAATCATCCATATTTCCCTAGGCACTTAGATTTGTTGCTGAAGTACTAACTAGTGATACCTTGATTGATTTTTCTCCCCTTTCCTCTCTCCTTTTCTCTTTACTTCCTCACTCCCTTCCTCCCTCCCTCCCAAACCACATTCACAAAAGTTAGCCATTGGTTGGTCTTTTTCAGGATCAGCTCTGGAAGTTATTCATTCTGTTGAACTTTTAAAAAATATCTCTAATCATTCCTTGCCATTTTGGATGATTTTCTACACCTCCTCTGTGGAGATAAGTGCATCAGGCTCAGCATCATGTTCCAGAGCCCTCCGCACCACTCTGTGATGGCCGCAGTTTTCTGCACTCATCACTGCATATGTTGATCCATCTGCTCTGCTGGGGATGGACACCGGGCTATTTCCAGTTTGTACTGTTATGGATAACACTACTCCAGATGTTCTAGGACATTTTCTCACTGAACTTCGTTTTCACCTGAGATCGCAATTACAGAACCTGAAAGAGAGACATCACACTCATTTTCCACTGACAGGCTCTCAGCCTCACTGATCATTGTTGTGCACTGAATCTTTGTATCCTCCCCCTTTTTCCATGTTTTTTTTTGGGGGGTGAATCCTTTGAGGGTGATTAGCTTTAGATGAAGGCATTAGGGTGAAGCCTCATCATAATGCTAATGTCCTTAAAGAAGAAACCAGAAAGCACATTTATGCCCAATCTCTCCCCTCCCAACTCCTGTCTTAAGAAGATGCAGCAGAAAGCAGCCCCCACTTGACCCAGAATCTCCAGCCACCTTGATTGGGAAGTGCCAGATTTCACCACTGTGAGATACAAAATGTTAGTAGAGGATGCTGTCCAGTTCCTGGCATTTTCTTACAGCATCTGAGCAGATGGAAACAGCATCATTAGAGACCTTTTACACTATGCTCAAAATGCAACCTGGTGAACAATATCCTTTTTCATTTTAACCCTTCTGCATTTATACTTAAACTGTGTGTGTGTGTGTGTCCTAAATTTTTGCCTGCTCGGTTATTATTCAAATTATGTTCTATAGAACTATATTAATATAATGGCCATTAGCTATTTTCAGCTACAGAACCCTGGAATTATGTCTAGTCCAAATTGAGATGGATTATGATATAAAATATACACTAGATTTCAAAAACATGAATAAATTAATATAAAATATTTCATTAATAATTTTATATGGGATACATGTTAAAATGATAGCATTTTGGCTGCGTTGAGTTAAATACAATTTCTATTAAAACAGATTTAGTTGGCTTCTTATTATTTTTAAAGCTGTGGCTGCTATGATATTTGAAATTATACATGCAGCCTGAATATGTGTTTGCACTGCATATCTATTCAGCAGCACCATCCAGATCTCCTTTTGCATTTATATTTAAACCCACTTAAAATTGATTTTTTTTTGTATTTATGTAAGGGCCAATTTTTGTCTATTTCATATGAATATTCAATTGATCCAGTACCATTTAATGGCAAGATCACTGTTTTTACATTGGTCTTTAATGTTACATGTGTCATAAAACAGGTGTCAATACGTATGTGAGCTTTTTCCTAGACTCACCTGTCCCATTGATCTATCCATTAGTTGTCTTAATTACTATAACTTTATAGGAAGTCTTTGTGTCTTGTGACTAAGTTCTCCTGTTTAGTTCTTTCTTTAAGATTATCTTATTCATTATTAGTACTTAGTATATGTTTATATATTTTATCACCAACCTACCCAGTCTCTTAAAATTCTCCTAGGAATTGAGCTAGACTGTGTTGAATGTACAAACCAATTTGTGGAAAACTGTTATCAATCTTCTAATTCATGACCATGATTTGTATATGTTTATCTTCTTTAAAGTCCTTCAACAATGTTTTATAGTTAACTTTAGGGAGAAGTACTTTACATACTTTCTATTTGAGGTCTTATATACCTTTTGATTCATCTGCAGGTATTTGATTTATAAAGATTATTATAAATGCTATCTTTACTTTCTTATTATTGGTGCTTATATATAGAATTCAATTTATACTTTGGCATTTTATCCAGAAATCTTGCTAAATATTAATTCTAGTAGTTTATCTGTAGATTCTTTCAGGTTTTCTATGAGCCATACAAGCATGTCATCCGGGGAGAATGACAGTTTTTTCCCATCTAATTCATCTTTCGTTGTTGGGTCCTCTAGAACAGTATTGAGCTCAAGTGGTAATAGCAAGAATCTTTGTCTCATTTCTAATTTAAGAGGGAAATGACTTAATATGTCAGCATCCGCTGTGACTTTTTTTTTTTTTTTTTTTTTTTGTGGTGTAATTCTTTCATAGATAGAGACATTGCCTGCTCCTCCTAGGTGGCTGAGAAATTAAAAACAAATTATAATTATGTGCTAAATATATTCATATGTTTTTTCTGCATCTCACACAAGATAATTATGTGATTCTTCTCTCTTATAGTTGTATTATAGTTATATTGCCTTGTAATAAATAAATGATTCCTAACCCTTAGCACTGGAAAATGAGGAACAGTGGTTAACACATGGTTCTGAGGGCTAGAATCCAAGAGTGACCCAGTAGAGTGACACTGGCTCGTATTTCTCAAGAGGCCACAGCCTTGGGGAGCTCAGCACTGGCCACCCGAGGTGCTTTTCTGCTATGGATGCAGGCTGCTGTGTTTGGATGACACCAGCATGGGAGCCGGTTTCTCCCAGAGAAAGACAACAAGAGCAGATAGTGTTCCAAGATGGCAGCACGGAAGTGAGGTGCCACTTCTTCAGTTGTGTGTGGTCATTCATACACGGGGGTCAAACGACCAAAACACAGGGGTCGCCTAAAGCCTTCCGTCAATGTCATTTATATGGAATTATTATATTTAAACCCATGCTATGCCATGGTGAAATGTTATTTATTGGAATTAGTAATAAATATTTGTCAACGTATAATTAAATATTGTTTTTGTGATTAATCACTATGTTTAAATTACATTTGATTTGTAGCAATGAGAATACATAATGAATATCAGGTATTTACATTCCAAATCATAACTGTAGCAAAATTACAGTTTTGAATTAGCCACCGAAATTATTTTTTGGTTTGGGATCACTACAATATGAGGAACTGTATTTCGGGGTCACGGCATTAGAAAGGTTGAGAGCCACTAAACTAGAGGGATTACAGGGAAAGCATGAGACATGCCTTGGTGCCCTCTTCTCCTCTGTCTACATTTTTAGAACCCCCTAGGGGACAATGGTTCTGGCCAGCTCAGCAGTGAATCCAGGAGCCTGTAGAGAAAGGGGTAAGCTGCACCTCCAAGTCTGGTGAAGGCAACCATGACAGTTGTGGAACACCACGCGGCATATGTGTGTATTTAATCCATTTACCGAACACTACGGCAAGCCCACATCTAAAATAAATCACGAATTTTACCTTCTCAATGAGCATAGGGTCTTTGAGCTCCTCTGAGCAAGCTGTTTCCCGCTCTTAAGTGCTCTTGCTCTGTGGCCCATGGGTTGTCAGATCCCTTTCTAACCTTTCCTCTATCTTCTTTTATTTTTCCAATGCTGGGGATTGAACCCAGGGCCTCCACATTCACACTTTGTTTTTATTCTTTACTTTGAGACAGGGTTTTGCTAAGCTGGCAGGCTAGGCTTGAACCTATGAGCTTCCTACTTCAGCCTCCCGAAATGCTGAGATTACAGGCATTCACCACTATGCCAGACTTCCTTTCGATTATTTCTGCTGAAGAACTACAGCTGCCATGGGAAATTTGCTCCAGCCAGGAAAGTATGTGGAGGATTGTGTCAGGGGTGTTATGCATTCCCTTGAGGCAGTTGTCTGAGCTCCCAATGCCTCTTCGCCCTTGACAACAGAGCACCCCTGTGCTGCCACTATGGGGACAAGGTTACAGCAGCCACAGGAATTTTGCATCTGGCCCCCCTGAGTGAGTGGATATGACACAAACACCTGCCCCAGGGGAGGAATCTGACTTGAGGGTCTGCTCCTGTTCAAAGAGTCCCATAGGACCTGGCTTCACCCCTTGAGGAAAGCAATGAGCTAAGGAAGTGTCATTTCTGGAAATCACTGACCCACAAAAGGAAGAGCCTTAGGATCAGGAGCTGGGTGCACAGGGCAGAGAGGGGAAGGAGTTAGAGGTGGGTGAGGAGCACTTCTCCATGAGGTCCTGCAGGACAGTGGGGAAGAAAGAGGAAACCAAGAGGACTTAGGAGCACAGTTGGGCTGACGTCTGGCTGGGCCGTCTCCTGCCTGGGTGGTGGATTTTGGGAGAGCACAGGATTCAGGACACCCTTTGTGAATCATCTGGGAGGGCCCTGTGGAGATCTGAGTAGCCGACAGACAGAGAAGCGTAGTGCCTGGCTAACACAGAGCTGGTGGTGACACTGACAAGCTGCCTGGCAGTGGCTGTGGCTGCACACACCTGCAGGCCTCATGACGCCCGATGCCAGGTTTCAGCAGCAGTGTCTCCAGCCCCTTCTCCAGGAAACCTTCCTGGGGGCTCAGCTCCTGTCCTTGCATTGTACACACATGGGTTCCCTCCTGGGTTGTGGGGAGGGCCAAGGCTCACTATGGTCATTTCTGCTCCCTCCAGATATCCTAGCCTACCTTCCTAGAATGCCAGGCCAGCAACCTGACCCTGCTGGTGTCCATGGAGGAAGGTGGCCCCTTGTTTCTGCTCTCTAGTCTCCCTTTCTCATGCCCTGCTATAGCTCTGGGTGAGTTTGTGGATGCTTGCTGCCTGGACCTGTCCCTCTTGCATAGCCTCTGATGCAACTCAACCCAGCTGTCAACAAACTGTGGTGTTAAGTGTGCCTCTCTTAAAGGCAGAGGGTAGCACTGGGTTATTGATACCTGAGGACAGGATGCTTGAGGAAATGAGCCTCTCAGAGTCCTGCTGTGTGCCTGAGTCTTCCTCTGGCCAGTCACCCTCTGCATTCCTTTATACAGGTCCCAGACTGGCTCCAGCCCACACAGGAGTCAGCCTTGTAGGCCAGCCTGCCAGCCACTCCAGAGGCTCAGGGCAGGGTGCAACCCCCCTCCCTCCATTAGGGCTTCCTTCCTACCACCAGGAACCTCTACAGCTTCCCTGCCTGTCCCTTAGCACACACTGAAACCCTTCCACAGGGTCATCCTGAATTCCCACTGCAGGGAATGCCACTTGGCACCAGCACTCCTCTGGCTTCCATTTCCAATTTCCACTGCAGGGAATGCCACTTGGCACCAGCACTCCTCTGGCTTCCATTTCCTTCACCCTTTTATTAATGCAAAGCACAGAACAAGGATTTCTGAGACACCCTGAGTACATGATAATGTCAGCTAATTGAATTGATGAGCCTGATTTCCTGCGTTATCCAAAAAGATAAAGCAGTATTTGTCACTTGTTAATGAAATGAGAGGTTAGTCAAGCGCCAGGAAAGGTTTGCATTTGTGTGGGATTTGTTGGGCTGCTGATCAGTTCTTCCTCAGCCAGCCATGAAGATGCAGTAGACGCTGTCCGGGCCCCAGGACTGTGAACTTGTGTATTCAATTCAAAGCATCTGGGCAGGTGGGGGTGGGATGCAGGCCCCATCCTGGAGACACTTTAGAGATACTCTTATTTCATGGCTGCCATATTTTCCAGTTCCATAGAGTCAGGAGTGAGATCCCAAAGCAAAGCTTTTATTCTCTTATCAGTGCCCAGCCCAGCAGGGCCAGACTGAGGCTTCGGAGATGAGCAGCGAACATGTGAGAGCATACTAAGCCTGGAATTTCGGCTCAGCACTCCCCTTAGCCCAGCAACGATGGTGGGAGGGGCCTGGAGCAGCCGACATGCACTTGGATTTACCACTTTGTAGCCCTCTTCATCAGCTCCCATTTGCTATGAGACATTCTGGGACGAAGCATGTCTGAGGTCCAGGAGAGCCAGCTGACTTCTACTGTGCGAGAAGTTATTCAAAGTTGTCCCAAATGAATGCACTGACCAGGTGTCAGCATCCTTGAAGCAGAGCACTGTGTTGTGTGGCCATTGAGGCTTTATCCAGCTACTCAGAGCATCTTCTGCCAGGGGCTGGGGATGTTCAGAGGGCTGAAGAAGCAGGGATTTATTTTTACCTCTTGCTGTGATACATGCAAGCAGATGTGTTTAGGAGGTGAGCATACCAAGGGCCCTGTTCCCTTTATAATTCCATTAGTTTCTGGGCCATTTCTGAGATGTTATTGGGAGAGAGAAAAATGTTGAGGGACCTAAGGGGTGATCAGAATGCTTGGGCTGTTTGCCTGAGAGCTCCTGCAGCCAGGTGGGGCCTTCTTGAGTTGGAAGAAAACACATGTGGAATATGTGCATATGAAGCCCTAACACTGTGTTCAGTTTCAATGGGAACACACTCATTAATACTCTTGCCATACACAGTGAGGTGTGTAAACACACAAGTGTATATTTTGGCAAACAAAATACATGTACACATGTATACATACACACACGTGCACATACAGCACTTAGCTTCAGTGGAGAGAACATGGAGGCCAGAAAAGAAGAAGAAGGAGAAGGAGGAGAAGGAGAAGGAGAAGGAGAAGGAGAGGAAGAGGAAGAGGAAGAGGAAGAGGAAGAAGAGGAAGAAGAGGAAGAAGAAGAAGAAGAAGAAGAAGAAGAAGAAGAAGAAGAAGAGGAAGAGGAAGAAGAAGAAGAAGAAGAAGAAGAAGAAGAGGAAATGGGGGAAGAAAGCTGCTTTTGAGAAGATAATGTTTTTAGTACCAGTAATACCTGGACACAGATCCAAATCCTATGAGTCTTGTAAGGTAAAAAAAAATTACATCTACATGATATGCACACCTGTCATCCCAGCACTCTGGGAGACTCAGGCAGAGGACCACACTTTCGAGTTCCTCCAAGGGAACTTAGAGAGATCCTATCTCAAAAAAAAATAAAAGAGGAAGGTGATGCAGTTCAGCGTGAAGACCCTGGATACAATCCACAGCCCTCAAAGAAAGAAAGAAAGAACAAGAGAGGCAGGGAGAAGGAAAAGAAAGAAGCCTAGCGCTTCAGGGCTGCTTGCGGAGCTGGGAGCTATGGCAGGGTGTGTGGGCACCCTGCTGGGAAGCTCTGCAGCTGGTCCATGATTAGTAGAAGCCGCTGAACTGCATTTTATCTGCAGCCTTAAAATTGTTCCTAGCTATCTCTCCTGGACCCTGGAGCCTGCACTCTGCCCTCAGATCACCCTGTGGCCCTTACTGATGGGACACAGGCCCTGCTCCTGTGTTGCATGCTGGCTTCCTGAGGGGTCCCTCTCTGACTCTCTGTTCTTCAGTATTTACCACCCATAGAGCCCCCATTATAGTTGGAACATTGTGTCAACTTGAGCCTTACAGAGAAGCTTAAGCAGTAACTCAGCAATTGCACATTCCAGTGCCTACAGGATGCCCTCTTAGCACTCTACGATGTTGTTCATTGTGTCAACTGGAGAAGTTTAGAAGTTTAACCAAGTGGCTCAACAGGGGGCCACGGTCCTCATTTTGTAAACATCCTCATCCTGTGCAAGAGGAGGGCACCGAGATGGTGTGAGTACTATACCTGCCCCAGAATGGGTAGCTGGCATACAATATGAGGAAGAGAGAATTGCTGTTGTTGCCTTTGCTGCCTTCTGCCACCTTGAAGTGTTGCCTCTGTGCAACGCTATCCTGCCTTGGATCCGACTGACTACTAACTGAAACCTCCAAAACCATGAGCTAAATAAACCTTTCCTTCCTTTATTATTATTATTATTAGTAGTAGTAGTAGTAGTAGTAGTAGTAGTCTTTTTGAGTCAGTCTCACTATGAAGTTCAGGCTGGCCTTGAGCTCACTTTTGTAGCCCAGGTTGGTCTTGAATTCACACCAATCCTCCTGCTTCAGCCTCCCAAGCACTGGGATTACAAGCATGCGCCACCACACCCAGCCCGTCCTTAATGTTTAATGTGAGGTATTTTGGCTCAGCAATGACAGAAGAGTAACCAAGACAGCCACAGAGTTAAGGAGCTGGGGTTTCATGTTAGTCAAAAAGAACACTCAAGAGTCAAAGTTGTGGGTTTTTAAAACAGAATGACCCCTGAAAGCATGTTTCAGACACAGAGGGAAGCACGCAGGAAAAGGTCGGTCTTGAATTCCCTGGAGCCTATTCTAGGCTGCCACACTGTACTGGGTGAGGTGGTCTGACTCTTGAATTACGAGAAGGAAACTTAAAAAGCAAACAAGGCAAAGGATTATAGATGGAGAGCGACTTCCTGAGTGTGACCCTGCATTCTGCCCCCAGGCCGCCCAGAAATGAGTCTCAACAATGATGGGGTTCCAGGTCTTATGACTGCAGAACCTCTTGAGATGCCTAATAGGCCAGGGTAGACTTTACATTTCCAATAAGGGCACAGGCTGCAATCACCCCAAACTGACTTGGGAATGTCATTCAGGGGTTCTGTGCCTTACTGTGGGTATTGTGACAGCTCACACAGATTTTTGCATGTATTTGTTGGTGTAGTGAATCACACCATCAGCTGCTTCTCAAATGCTAGCTAACCATGTGTTCCTGAAGTTACCCCCACCTGGTCATGGTGAATGTAACTTTCTAAAAATAAAATTTTGTTAAGAAAGTTGCCTCTAGTGCTAGGGGGATAGCTCAGCAGTCTAAGTGCCTGGCCCGAGTTTGAGCCCTAGTATAGCTCTGGAACCCTGGGTACACTGTTCAGGTCCTGAAACAGGGCATGGTGGTGCATTCCTGTAATCCCAGCCCTGGGGGAGCTGAGACAGGAGGATCACTACGAAGCAAAACTGTGTAGTGAGACCCTGTATCAAATAAATAAATAAATAAATAAACAAATATATATATATATATATATATATATATATATTTTTTTTTTTTTTCTTTTAAAAGGGACAAGTTGTCTCTGTCATAAGAGAGACATGTGTCTGTTGTTTTCTTTATCTAGTTCTGTTACTTGGGTTTACTATCAGGACCAGGTTCATGGGATAAGTGCAGGAATGATTCTAGTGCTCACTTATAGAACTGGTACAACTGGTAGAATAGCAGCTAGTGGACCTGATGCCATTTCTTCCACCTCTGGATTCACCACTGAAGACATCTGGTCCTGAGTGCTGATTTTTCCTTTTTTTCTTGGCGGGGAAGTTTTAAATATGACTTTAATTTTTATTTTATTTATTTATTATTATTATTTTTTTTTTTTTCCTGGTGCTATTTGGTTTTTCTTTTTTTTTTTTTTTTTTTTTTTTTTTTTTTTTTTTTTTTTTTGGGTTTTTTTGTTTTTTTTTTTTTTTTTTTTTTTTTTCCTTGAATAAAACTTGGCAGTGTAAGGGCTGGCCAGATAGCTTAGCAGATTAAAATGTCTGCTTAGGCTGACACTGGGACCAGGGTTCGATCCCCAGCATGCCATGCCATACTGGTCTGACTCCCAAGGCCCACTGAGGTGGTGTCAGACTGTGCACGGTTGGGTGTGCCTCTAATCCTAGTGCTTGGCAGGCTGCTCAGGAGGATCCCGAGAGTCCAGTCTATGTAGTGCAACCCTGCAGACCCTGTACTAAATATATAAAACTCAGCTTATACACAGAGCAGCCCCGACCAACAGACAGATCTATTAGCAGACGCACAAGTAGGACCTCTCAGCCTGTGGCCTCCTACACGTCCACAGGAACTCACCCCCCCACACACACACACACACGCACAACAGCCTCGACAGACTGACAGACGGATGGGCAGGCGCATGAAGGACCTCTCAACCTGCGGTCCCCCTCCCCCAGCACTCCCATTGGAACTCAGCCCCCTCCCATCCTACTCCCCCCAGCAGTCCTGACCAACCGGCAGGGGAACAGGTAGGACCTCTCCGCCTTCAGGCTCCCGCCCCACCACCAGAACTCATTCCCCGCCCTCAGCAGCCCTGACAGTCAAACAGAACCACCGGTGGGTGCACAGGTGGGTCCTCTTGGCCTGCGCCCCCACGCAGCCACCAGAACTCCATCCCACCCACAGCTCATGACTGGCAGGCTCCTAGGCAGGAACACTAGACCTGCGCGCCCTTGCACCACCAGCACTTGTACGATGCACAGAACTCAGCTCCCGCATCTGCTCTGGAACCCCCCAGCATAAATCCCTGCAGAGAGGCTGGGGGTCAGACCCTACCAGCTAACTCAGGAGCTGAACATCTTGCCAGAGGAGCACAGCGGGCTCTCAGACAAAAACTGCACCAGGAAGAAGTTAAGCACAGCAGCCAGACCTAGACAGGCACATCTGGACAAGATCAAACTTGGTAGATCTGGACCCAAATTTCAGTAGGCACTAAGGGCATAACTTCACCAAAGTTCTGCACCAAAGGTCAGAGATCAGTGCTATACAGAATGATATGGACAAAGAGCAAAATGCAATCTCAGGTCCCAAGCCCAACCGGAACAAATACGGGAGACACCACCATAGAAGAACGTGGGAATCATGCAGCTGAAATCTCTGAACTAGTAGAATCTGAAGCAGAAATAGTATCTAGCCAGGTATGTACACACCTATAATCTCAACCCACTGGGAAGCTGAGGCAGGCAGACTGCAATTTTAAACCCAGCCTGAGAGGCTTAGCAATTTAAAGAGACTGCCTCAAAGAGTTAGAGACTGGGGATGCTGCTGTTTGGGTTCAATCCTTAATATCACCACAAAAGGTGTAATTAGATAACATGAGTTTGGTGGTCCCCATGTCTAATGTGGCTGGTGTCTGTATAAGAACAGAGAAACTGAGTCACAGGTTCATAGATTCTCAAGGATGATGCCCTTTAGTGGCAGGCAGAGACTGGAGTGATGTAGCTGCCAGACAGCAGGCACCACAGGACACAGCCTCCCCAGCTATAGAAGAAGATGCGTGAGGGCTCCAGTGAGTCTCAGAGGGTTGATGACAGCCAGCACCTTGACCGTGGACTTCCGGCTCAGCACTGGGAGAGGGTAAATTTCTGCTGTGTCAGCCACACTGTGCACAGCTCTGCACTCTGGCACCCTAGGGAGCTGATACAGCAATGTGCCTGGTTACCCTGTCAATATCTTCACTCTGTGGACATTTCCATCATTCCTGATATTGGGAATTTGTGCCTTCTGTTTTTCTTTCTGGTCAGCCTGACTTGAGATTGATCAAATCTATTGATTGCCTCCAAGAACTAGCTTTTGGTTGTTGGTTTCTCTCAGCTGCATCTGTTTTCTATTTTATGGATGTTTACTCTACTATGCATTTCCTCTTCTGCTACTGTGTGTTTTGCTTGCTGCTTTTTCTTTTCTAGTTTTTTAATGTAAAAGTAAGGTGATTATTTGAGCTTTTTAAAAATGTATTTAGTACAGAGTCTCACTACACAGATCGAACTCATAGTGATTCTCCTGTTTTCAGCCTCCCAAGTGCTGGGATTATAGGCATGCACCACCACGCTCAGTCTCAGTCACCCTCTCAGGGCAACAGGGGTGGAACCGGTATGGCATGTGGTGCAAGGGATCAAATCCTGGTCTCTGAGCCTGCCAAAGCAAGTGCTTTGGTCTGCTGAGCTGTCTGGTCAGCCCTTGAGGGTTTTTTTTTTTTTTTTAATGTTTTTAGGCAACCTCAGCCTGCCCACACCATCACTGTCAGGCTGGGCATGGGTCTGGGCACCTGCGCAGTAGCAGCAGCTGCCTGTGCTATGCTTCCTACACCCTGCTGTGGCTTCCAGCTCCGGTGTGGCTGTCCAGTCAGCTCACTGCTATTTCCATGGATCACATGAGACAGATAAGGAGGTAGACCCTCACTGGGTGATAAACTTGAACATGCCAGATATAGATGCCTGGGAAATATGTAAAGGAATAAATATGCTTGTTGGCTATGATCTGGGTCCAGAACCCAAGATCACTGATGCTGCTTTGCAGACATGCAGACAGTAAAAGCTTTTGCTAGTGCTGTTCAGATCCTAGAGGTGGTTAAAGACAAAGCAAGACCTCATAAGGAAATCTACTGCTATGTCACTGAGGAACTGAGAACAACTCTGAATGAACTGGGAATCTCCACTCCAGAGGGATGGGCCTTGACAAAGTATAACCCACGGAGGAGCTTCCTCCTCAAGATTTCTTGAGAGTGCCACTTGATTGTAAACAATTGCCTGGAAATGCCCGTAGCATATTACCTTATTTGAACAAGTTTTCCTTTATTAGGTATCAAGCCATGTGATAGTAACCTGGACTTTAATAAATGGGAAACAAGTTTGAGCTGAAAAGGAAAAAAATGTTTTTGTAGTGCATTCAAATTTCCTTTAAGTATCTTTTATCCACATACTACAAATTTTGGCCCTTATTTTTTCAGTTCAAATGCTTTCTGGGGCCGGGCAGATAGTTCAGTGGTCTAAGCACCTGCTTAACCAGGTAAGCACAAAGACCTGGATTCCATCCCTGGTACTGCGTGCTATGCTGGGGATGCTGTGCCTACCTAGAAATTGGGCATGGCGTGGCACACCTATAATTCCAGCTCTGGGGAGGCTGAGACAGGAGAATCACTGAGTTTCAGCTATGTGGCGAGACCCAGTACCACATACATAACTTTTAAAAATTATAAAATCAAAACAAAGCAAAACAAAATAGTTTCTAATGTTCCTTGTGGTTTCTTTTTTTCCTTCCTTTTAGCCTGTTTGTGTTATTATTTAAGGTAGTACATACTAGGCCCATCTGGCAAGCTATCTGCTAATTGGCCTGTCTAGAGCAGTGATGACAAAACTTTTAGAGCTTTCAACAATATAAACAGCTCACTGTGGCACACATGCCATAGATTTGCCCCCGCTGGTCTAGACCATTTATATCACATTCAGTATACTTACTTACGTAATTAGCTTTGGATCTCACTGTATTTTTGATTTGTGGGCAGTTTTATTATTTCATTTTTTTCTTTCCTGGCTTATTAACAATTACTGTTGGTTTTGTTATTTTAGTGGTGGATCTATTTTTACTTCTTCATTTAATTTAAACACTTTTTGGAGGCAGAGTCTTGTTATGTTGCCCAGACCAGTTGTGGGCTCCTGGGCTCAAGCAATCCTTCTACAACCTCTCATAGGAGAGAGACTATGGGTGCACACCAGCATGCCCAGCGTAAGTGGTAGATTTTGAGCTCAAGGACTATATCTCTAACTCATTGCAATCTAACTTCAATGATTTTATTCGTTTGACCTAGAGTGACAAAGAGTATAAGCACCCTTCAGCATGCCTGCATTTCTCCCCTCCCTGTAGACTTCATACAGTGGGGTGGCTGGAGTCCTGCAAAGTGCTCAGTGAGCACTGCTCATGTGTCTTAAAATAGAGACCTGTTATAGCAGGAGGTTTAGGAAAACCAAGCTACATTGGCACTGCTTTTGTTTAAACAGCCATCTTTTAAAGACATTTTAAAAACTTCAAAATCTTTGCATAGTGGCTATACAAATACTACTTTCACAGTACTTCCTTTTTGGTTTTGTGAGCTTTTATTTATTTATATGTTTTGGTACCTGGGATTGGACTCAGTCAACTTGCCAGGCAGGTGCTGTGGCACTGAGCTACATCCCCAGCTCTTCATAGACCCATATTCCATCTGATATGACTTCTTTCTACCTGAGTCATTTTAGTGGGTTTTGCAATGTAAATGTGATAGTGATTAATGTGTTCTTTTTATTCATTAAAATGACTGCCTTCATCTTGGAAAGATATTGTTGCTAGGTATAGAATTGCAGTTTGATAATTTTTTTTCAGCACATTAAAGATGGTGCATGGTCACTGCTTTGATTTTACTTTTATGTTGTAAGAACAGCTATTAGTCTTGCCTTTATTCCTCTGTGGACGTCTGTTTTTTCTCTGTTTTAAGGTTTTTCTCTTACTGTAGGTTTTTGACAATTTGATTACAGTGTACCTTGGCCTCTCTTCTTTTTCTTTCAGTTGGGATCTGGCTTGTGGAAAAGTGTAAAAGTTTGATTCATTCTGTGTGTGTGTGTGTGTGTGTGTGTGTGTGTGTGTGTGTGTGTGTCTTTTTCTTTGTGTCTCTCTCTTTTTCTGTGTCTCTGTCTGTCTGTCTCTCTGTCTTTCTCTGCCTCTCTGTCTGTCTCTCTGTCTTTCTCTGCCTCTCTGTCTCTCTGCCTCTGTCTCTGTCTCTGTATCTCTGTCTCTCTGTCTCTCTCTCTCTCATCTCCCCTTAACTTCATGAGACAGGGTCTTGCTAGGATTACAGGTGCATGGCATGACTCCTGACTTTTACAAACATGTTTCAGCTGTGTTCAGGGACTGTTAAACTTTTTTCAGGTCCTGCTTTGACTATTGTTTTAAA
This sequence comes from Myocastor coypus, assembly GCA_004027025.1. NCBI lineage: Eukaryota > Metazoa > Chordata > Mammalia > Rodentia > Myocastoridae > Myocastor > Myocastor coypus. Next base: position 14,533 of record PVJA010023608.1, on the reverse strand, counting down.
AGCATGCAAGCAGTGCATATCTGTGGCTTGAGGCCCTGCAAGTACATCCAGTCTTGTAGGTGAGAGTGGATACGGCCTAGCCCTGTGTTGCTCTTCCTTTCAGGTGGTTTTGCTAAACCTCCTGCCATAACAGGTCTCTATTTTAAGACACATGAGCAGTGCTCACTGAGCACTTTGCAGGGCTTTAGCCACTCCACTGTGTGGCTACCAACCTTTCCTAGTCCTGTCCTCTGACCCTGGCCACTTGCTCTCCCATCAACTCTATCTCCCCAAATTCAGGAAATCCATCCAGTCCACATGGGTCCCATTGCTCCACATACCATCTGGATACTATCCCAGCCTGTCAGAGGGGGTCTGGTGGGCCCTGTTGACACTATCTACTTGGGGACACTGCCTTTGTTGCTGAAGGCTCTGTGTCTTAAGGATTCTTTGGTTATATTTCTTCCAATCTAGGAAAGAAAATCTGGTCTCTGTTACTGCCTTTTGTAAAGAAACCAAAGTCACTCTGACTTTTCATTCCCATTTTATAGATAAGAAATCTGAAACCTAGAAAGATTAAGTTATTTGTCCAGGATAAGGCAGCTGCTCACAAGGGCCCCTGTGTTCGTGAGCTGCTGACATCAGAACTGTGTGCTTCTGAATGGTCCCTATCATTCCACTCCGGCAGAGTGTCCTGAGGTGGCATTGGCCAGTTTGCGTTCATTTAGCAAACCTTCCTGGAAGCCCTTGGTGCAGATTTCCCTGGGGCACACACAGGAGGGGGGCTGCTGACAAGGTCCAGCTTCCCTGGGGGCAGCAGTCCAGAGAGAAGAAAATGTGAATTCAAGAAGCAGCCTGGGAAGCAGCAAAGCAGTGGAGACAGTGTTCCCAAGGCAGCTGCCGGACTGATGGGTAGAGAGGGAGGCGCAGCTACCAGAGGGAGCCTGGGGAGTGTCTCCATGGAGAGCTGAGGAGGCCAGGAGCAGAGGACCCATTGCAGCAGGCACCAGAAGTGGAGCACTTCCTGCGACTCAGGCCTACAACTAGCTTCGTGTCATCCTCACAAAAACAAACAAGGACCGTATTTTTTCTTTTCTAAAACAGAAATGCGCTTAATTGGGCTTTTTAAATTATAGAACTAGTACATTCTTGTTGTAAAACAAAAACAGAGCAACACAGAAATGTGTGAATGCCAAGTAAAGATCCCCTTGAAAAGCTGGTTATAGTTGTGCACTTCTATAATTCCCACTACTCCAAGGCAGAGGCAAGAGGATCATGAGTTTGAGGCTAGCCTGGCCAAATTAGCAAAACTTCATCTCAAAAAATCCTTTAAGGGGTCCAGCGGGATGGCTCAGTGGTCTAAAGCGCCTGCTTGGGAAAGCTTGGGCGGCTCCAGGGACCGCAGTTGGATCCCTGGCACCACATGCTGTGCCAGCCCTGCCCTCGGGGCGGGCTGAGCCAGCCACAAAAATGAGTGAATAAACAAACAAAGGTTCTGAAACAAGAAAAAAATGAAATAAAATAAAACAAAATAAAAATTTTTTAAAAATCCTTCAAGTGCCTTAGAATTAATCTCTCACTCCTGCTTCACCCCCTGGACCCCAAACTGAAGCAATCTTCCTCAGCCATTGTATATACTCCTCCTGGATGTGTAACTGCGTATATGCCAGTGACATGTGCCACAGATCACTGCATACGTTTCCATGTAACTGAGTCCCATTTCCAGCTCAAATGCACCATGCGTCTCTGTGTTGTAGCATCTGAAGGTATTTAGACCCTAAGGGCATATATTTACATTGCCAATGATACTTTGCTATGAGACAAAGCATTACAAGGCACTTCCCTGTTCACTTTAGCTGTTGGGCTGAATAGTTTACATGTGTACCCCAAGATCCAGAAAAGTTGGAGCCAAAAGAAGTTAGGCAATGTATTTGCTATTCTACCTTGCACAGACAAGTGTAGCATTCATTATAGGCTGTGTCAGTGTGTATAATTGGATTGTCTGCTCCTGTAATTAACTTTGTCATATCCCGAGAGGCCAATTCAGCTTAAACAGTAACAGGTTTTGGGATTTTATTTTTTTGGCTGAGTGATATGCATGACTGGTGTACCTACAAGCCTAGTCAGCTTTCCCAGTAGTGTCACCAGGTATAAGCTGGGATAGGTAACTGAGAGTTGTTTCTCCTTCAGCAGTCAGACCAGTTTCCTGGTGTAGTGGTGGGACCTGAGGCTGGAACAAAACCTCAGGGCATCCACTGGGCACTTGTGCAGAGGTCCTGGTTCCCTACTTTCTGTTCTTGGTGCTGTGCTCTGGCTTGTTTACCTGTGCTGTGCCCTGCCAGTAAGCTCTTCACACTCCCCATCCCTCCCAGAAGCCTAGGATCCTGCTTCTGTGCCGCCAGGACCAGCACCCGGGGGGTCTCGTTTGTCAGGAGCCCCAGAGGCTGCAGAGGCCGGTGCTCCCCAGGAGCGCGCAGGCCCAGCTCCAGCCTGCGGCGCCTGCAAATCTGGAAGTGTCCTTGCACGTGCAGCAGCTTCATGCCAAGACCTTCCTCTCTCTCCCCTCTCTGTGCGTATATAGAGTGGATAAGTTTATTTCTCATGGGACTCTCATCAGTCAGTGCTTGCTAAAGAAACAGACTCAATGTAAGATATACAAACGTACAAAATTTACAATAATGAGTTACAATGCCACAGAGTTGGGTGTGGAAGAGTGCAGTGTCTGTCTGCTCACTGGAGTTCTGAAGGATCCAGTCACAGGCCTGGAGCTCTGTGTAGTGTCCCATGTGAGCTCCTACCAGGAGGCCTAAGGGTCTGCGATGGGAGACAGAAGGATCTTCCCAGGAAGCCGGCAGATGATGTGCAAGCTGAAGGTGAAGACGAGTTCTTCTGAAGAAGCAGAAACAAGCTCTTTTTCCCTTTCCCTTTTTAAAAAATTTTCTTAAAAAAATATTTATTTGATACAGGGTCACACTATGCAGTTCAGACTTGTAGTGATACTCCTGTCTCATGCTTGGATTACAGGCATGCACCACCATGCCCAGTTTAGGGACCAGCACAGTATGTGATACTGGTGATCAAACCCTTGTCCTTATGCTTACAAGGCAGGCATTTAGAACACTGAGATATCTCCCTAGTCCCTCCCTTTCTCTTATATACCATTCTGGCCCCAATCCTCCCTAGGGTGAGTCTTCTACACCCAGAACTGTGCTGAGTCAATTTAGTTGGATGTTTCTCAATTAGATGCAGGTAAGTATCACAGTGTCTCCTGACAGCTTCAAGTATATGTTCTTATAATTTGTAAATGTGAATTCCTCTCAAAGCTCAGGGGAGGCTTGGAGGGGCACATCCTAGAACCCATGGCCCTCTCCCTTGGGGAGGGATGTGGTAGACAGCTATCTGCACAGTGGAGGACTCAAGGTGGTGGCAAGGCAGAGGTCTATGTTCCACACATCCTTCCCCAGACCCACTGTGCCTGGCATGTCCATTCCAGGGCCCAGTGGTTTTGTTCTACAGACCAGACTGAAGACTACTGACCAACAACTGCCCTCCCAACACTCACCACCACCCGCCTTCAGGCCAAGTGTGTCCTGCAGAGAACCTGCATCTTCTTGTGGGCTCACCATTCTCTGCATGTCTGGGGGACACTGGTGGTGAGAGGTCAGGTAGAAGCAGTGATGCTGTCATAGAGGACGAGTGTGCCCTGGGGCCTCTCTGCAGCTCGGATGCCTTGGCCTCCCACAGCTGATGCCACCATCAGGGCCACCCATCAAGGCAGGGCTAGCCAGAGGGTCACAAAGCATTTGTCTGGTGACGGCTGCAATTGCTAACCTCTATTTTCTTCTGTGCTTCCTTTTCCTCTTCTGTGGGTCACAGGAGCAGCAGTAGCGTCTTTTCCAAAGAAAGAAATCGCAGGCCTTCTCCCCAGTCTGAGGCAATGACCATTATAATCCACCCCACATTGTCCATCATTGTAAGTGTGGGCTCCTCAGACTCAAAGGTCAGAGCTATCTGCTGCCTGCTCCTGCTCCAACAGTTTTCTATTCCCTCTCCAATATAAAAGGAAAAACAGCAAGAATAGTACTGGTTTTAAAAACTACAAAGGACTGGAGGCTTTTGGATAAACCTGTTTTTCTGTGAGCTCAGGATGGCAATTTAATTAGTCTGTCAGCCAAGATCATTAATTTATCAAGAGCTGTGAATTCCACTTGAGACAAGTTATTAGTCAAGAATGCCATGGATGTTATTCTTTATGGTCAAATACATGGAGCTTACCAGGCTGGCATAATAAATCACATTTTGTTCTCTTGCCAAAAGTAAAATCTATTTTTAATATTGTTTAGAGCACAAAACTACATATTGACTTAAAAATATGTATGAATAACCTAAGTCCTCAAACTCAGCTCTAACATGACAAAGAATGAAAAGAATAAATGGAAGTTGACAGCTACAAAAGGCGGGAGGAACCCCAGCAGAAAACTGCTAACAACAACACGGGGAGTCATGAGATGAGGCTTGTACAAAAGCACTGTAGCATGACAAGGTGCCTCCCATGATAGGTGAAAATGGAGAAACAAGTACGACTTAAATTGTCCTATCAGAAAGAATGAGTGGCCAGTGTCTTGTAGGGCTCCAAATCTAGAAAGGGGAGAGAGGGATTCAGGGCCATGAAAGATGGCCCTGAAAGGGAAACAGTAAAAGAAATGTGTCTTCATCAGTGCCTGGTAGAACCTAATTCATCTCTAGTTGAGCCACTGATGACAAGAACAGTGGGGCATCTTGCTTCCCAAGAAACTTACAATGGCCTGCCCTCCTACCTCATCACTGACAGGGACATCTGCGTTTCTCAGGGGTCAATTTAGTTAGTCTTTCTTTTATGGCACTGGGGATCCAATCCAGGGGTGCTATTCAACTAAGCCATGTCCCTGACTCCCTTCTAACTTTTTTAAAAAGTTTAAACCGGGATCCACTAAGTTACCAAGATTACACTCAAGCCTGTGCTCCTCCTGCCTCAGCCTCCCCAAGGGCTGGAACTGCAAGCATGCACCACTGTGCCTGGCTTGAAATCAGAGATTCTTGGGGCATCCAATCATAAAGGTGCCCATTTGGGAGTCTTTCAAGACTCCAAAGACTCTACTTTTGAACCTTGTACATCCATTTCTTCTAGGCACCAACATGGAGTCCCCATTTTCCAGTGTCTCTGTTCCCTTTGTCCATGCTGCCTCCCCTCGCTAGCCCTCCTGGCTCTTTGCAGAGCCAGCACCCACACGCCATTTAGAGTCCTGCGTCTTCATGAGTGCACTGTGAGGTGGATGCAGTGTTTTCCCACACGGCTCGTTGTCTTACTTACTTTTCTTTCATTGCTGGGACAAATACCTGACACCCAAAATGAAGGAAGGAAAGGTTTATTTAGCTCACAGTTACTGGAGGTTTCTGTCCATGCTCGGCTGGCTCCAAGGCAGAGGGGCACATGGCAGAGGGCAGCAGTTCATGGCAGCAGAACAGCAACAGTGGTGACAGAGGTAACAGAACAACCAGGGAAGCAGAGAGCAACAGCCTGAGTCTATTTCTCTTTATATTACATTCAGGCTCTCCACCTCAGCCTATCTGCCTTAGGCTACACCCATAATCCCAGAAGTATTGAGACCCATAATCTCATTAGTACTAAAACACATAATCCCAGGGATCATGAATCAAGTCTCAAACTCTAGAAGTCCCCGCCCCATGATTGCATGAGGCTTTAGAGGGACGACTAGACATAAACCCTAGCTTTCTGCCCCTGGACCCCCAAAGTCTCATGCATATCCCTTTGTGCAAAAGACATTTTAGTCCATCTTGAAGAGTTGCCAAAGTCCCAACAGTTTCAGCAATATTGAAAACTCCAAATCCCAAGTCTCCTCCAAGATCTAAGGCAAACTTTCAATTGTGAGCCCCTGTACAATAGAAAAGTTAAACATATCCAACATTCAAGGACATAAGATAAACATTATGATTCCAAATTTGCAGATAGCAAAGTAATACAAAACACTAGAACCAACACATGTCCAAAACCTCAGCAGGGTAAACATTAAATCCCATAGTTCCAACTGGAGCATCCAAAACAGTCTGCACTGAGTTGTGGACTCCATGTAGCTCTGTCCCTTAGGCACTCTTGGTGGTGGTTTCCATGGCTTCCCTCTTAGGCCAGCTTTGCTCCCTCTTTGCATGATCCACATTCCTGGCTTTTCCAAACTTCTGGCATTTCCACTGAATTGACTTCTCACTCTCTGCTTCACACATTGCCCTCTCAGGGTCACACTGCCTGGCCTCTCAGGCCTTCTTCTGAAATCAAGGTGGAATCCTTCTTAACCTAACAGTTCTTGCATTCTGAATGCACCTAAAACCAGTGTCATGTGGATGATGCCAAGGTCTGCTGCCAGCTGGAGCAGTAGCCAGGCTTCCTTCTCTCTTGCTTGTAGGGGCGGAGTGCCTGGATTGATGAATACTCTGACCTTGATTCCAAAAAAAGAAATTCTCCATGCCAGTGCCGTTTTGGAACCTGGTTTGGCCGCTGCTGCCATCCTGGTACTTGGGTCTCTGCGGCTTTGTTCTCAAGGAAAAAGTTCTCTCCCTTGCAATTCTGAGGCTGCAAAGACTAGAGGGTTGCCTCCTCTTGTGATGCCCTCAGCCCATCCTTTTGATTCTCTGGTTCCTTTCCAGCAGTGGAGATCCTTTCAGCTCCATCTTTGCAATCCACAGCTTTTCTGATATTTCTGGCCAAACTCACATTTTAAATCATCCTTCTTGGCTCTTTTTTTAAATTTTATCCTTTTTAAATAAGAAATAATGGAAGCCGGGCGTGGTGGCACACGCCTGTAATCCCAACACTTGGGAGGCTGAGGCAGGAGGATTGCTGTGAGTTCGAAACCAGCTTGGACTACAAAAGTGAGCTCAAGGCCAGCCTGAACTGCATAGCAAGACCCTGTCTCAAAAGACAAAAAAAAAAAAAAAAAAAAAAAAAAAAAAAAAAAAAAAAAAAAAAAAAAAAAAAAAAAAAAAAAAAAAAAAAAGAAAGAAATAACGATAAGATAGTTTCAAAACACATTAGTAGTACATTTGCAATAACTGACACATTGCATAGTGTTGTTTTCATAATAGTTACACAGAGCATAGGGTATAGACATGAAGAAATTTCTGATCGATATTGGTAAGGAAAAAGAAAAGAAAGGAAAAGATAAAGAGAGAAAAAAGAAAGAAGGAAGGAAGGAAGGAAGGAAAGAAAGAAAGAAAGAAAGAAAGAAAGAAAGAAAGAAAGAAAGAAAGAAAGAAAGAAAGAGAAAGAAAGAAAGAAAGATTCTTCTCTTTGAGCTGAGAGGAAGTAGCTGTATACACAGTCCAGTGTTCCTTATTTGCATTGGGTTACCAGTGAAACTGGCAGTGTTGGAGGTTGTTGATTTAAGCCGACTCGCAATCAACACCTCCCTTTTTTTGCACCTCTAAAAGACCAGAGTGACAGGTATCCCAAGTATGAGAAATCTTTTAAAGGTTCCTAGGAACAATATCTGATTCATCCTGTGTACATAAGTGCATGGATTTGTTCCTGCTATGCTTCCTCTCTTTTCTGTTTCCAGTCACTTCGTTGTTTAATCTTTAAGTCTCTGATTGCCATTCAGCTGTGTCATGCCCTTCCATTTTTATTTCTTCTTTAGAGTTCTTACACTAGGGAGACTATATGATATTTACACATGTAGGTCTGGTTTATTTCACTTATGAGTATATGTTCAAAGTACATCCATTTATATATGAAGTCTTCCAGTTTATCATTCTTTTTTTTTTTTTTTTTGTCTTTTTGAGACAGGGTCTCACTATGCAGTTCAGGCTGGCCCTGAGCCCACTTTTTGTAGCCCAGGCTGGTCTCGAACTCATATTGATCCTCCTGCCTCAGCCTCCCAAGTGCTGGGATTACAGGCGCGTGCCACCACGCCCGGCTGGTACAGTTTATCATTCTTTATAACTGAATAATATTCCATTTTATGAAAATACCACATCTTTTTCAACCATTCTTCAAGAGATGGGCCTTCTTGGCTCTTTGCTCTTCATTTTCAACATAAATCTGGCTAAAAGCCACCAATAACAACCATGCCACTGCCCCAATAGTTGGCTGCTTTGAAATATCTCTTGAAAGATTAATCAGTCCACCATGATTAATCTCAGTCTTAGGCAAAGTCTCTGGGCACAAGCAAAATTCCAACAGATTTTCAACCAATCCATAGCACAAATCATCTGGAGTCCAATGATCAATGCTGTCTTTTTTTCTAGCAGAAACCTCCTCAGCCTGGTCTTTACAGGCAGGCCTTCTGTCAGTCTTCTGGTCCGAGTTCTGACGAGAATCTCCCCTACACAACAGCCAAAGATTTTCTAGATCTTCACAAGTAGATGACCTCTCCAAATCTTTCCAATCTCTGCTCTTAAGCCATTCCTTATATCCAGGCTTCAAGCCAGTCTTCTGGTCTGAGTTCTGACCAGAATCTCCTCTACAGAACAGTTGAAGCTTTTCCAGTGCTTCACTTGTAGCCAACATCTCTGAACCTTTCCTATCTCTTCCCATATGCCATTCCCAAAAGCCTGTAAGGTATAGCCACAGCAACCACCCCACTCCTAGTACCAAATTCTGTGTTAGTTTCTTTTCTCTCATTGCTGGGACAAATACCCAATACCCAAAATGAAGGAAGGAAAGGTTTATTTAGCTCATAGTTACTGGAGGTTTCAGTTCATATTTGGCCAGCTCCAAGGCAGAGTGGCACATGGCAGAGAGCAGCAGTTCATGGCAGCAGAACAGCAACAATGGTGGCTGAGGCAATAGAACAACCAGGGGAGCAGAAAGCAACAGCCTGAGTCTGTCTCTCTATATATTACATTCAGGCTCTCCACCTCAGCCTATCTGTGTTAGGCTACACCCATAATCCCAGAAATACTGAGACCGATAATCTCATTAGTACTAAAACACATAATCCCAGGGATCATGAATCAAGTCTCAAAATCTAGAAGTCCCCACCCCATGATTGTGTGAGGCTTTGGGGGGACAACTAGACATAAACCATAACACTCATGCATCTGAGCCATTCCCCATGCCTCTGCTCTCTTCCAAAACCATCTCTGCTCCTTCAGGTGCTCTGACCATTGGATCACATCTGCCTGTGGCCTCCAAGAACAATTGGCAGAGCCTGTCTGACCCCTATACATCTAAGTGTGCTCTTTTCTGTGTGAAGCCTAAATCTCAGTACTTACAGTTACAGGGCTACAGCAAGCAAAAACATGGAAATGACACCCAGGATTTGGAGGCAATTTATTTTATGTTAATGGGCACTGATTAGGATCACCCCCCAAAATATCAGGGCCCAATCTCTGGTGGTTTAGGGCTTTGATATGCTGCCCAAGCATGAAGTACAAATGCAAGACAGAACAGCCTGGCAGTTCTTCTGATTAGCTAGCAGGGTGAGACCATCAGTTGTGAGGCTAGATTAGTGGTCACAGAGCTTATTACAGTCAGACATCCTGCATGTTCAGTTACGCTTTCGTGGTTACAGAAAGTAATTATGGAACCATGAAGTATTTACAGAGCTAGGCAGCTTCAAAAAACAAAGTTTTAAAAAGAATAATTTCTCCTGTACAGGAGAAGATTGGTAGGGACTCTTCCACTGCCCTTTCCCAGAAACAAACATGACTGCCATGTCCTAGATTCCTTCATTTTTGCAAGCTTATACCAAGGACTTCCTTTCTATCTCTGTGTGTGAGAGCCTTGTATTCTTTCTGCTTTGGCTCTAATATACTTGTTTCTTTGAATATCCTGGAAATCTTCAGTCCAAGCACCTTTTACCCAGTTACATCTGTCTTTTCACACATAGCCAAAATGGAGTAAAGCTTAGAAGTCAGGGCCGGTTCGGTGACCCTATCCACAGCCTTCTCTGCCCTTATCGTTGTGTGGCCATGAGCAAGTCACTTAAGTCTCCTCCAGGCCTCATTTCTCTCTAAAAGGAAGGTGAAAATAATGGCTGCTCACTACTGTTGTCATGAAGACATGTGTAGAGGAGAGCCAAGCATGCAGGTACCCCCATTTAAGGACACAGTCAGGGACCACCACAGGGGTGGGGGAACTGACAGAATCCTGGGCCTTTACCTGCTACTCATTAAAAGCACAATTGTGCTTTCTTCTAGGGTAGTGAGGGACTTAAAAGCCGTTTGTACTGTGAACTATGACTCTTTACTTGGGCCTGCTGAACTAAAAGCAGAACCAAGCTTGGCTTTCGTTCTGTAAGTTTGTTACTGTAAATGTCAGGTTAAATCCTGTCAGCTCCATATGTGTTGATTCTTTAGAATGTCTATCTAGGAGCTGGCCAGACTGTATTACTCATCCCTGAATTTACAGGATCTCCGCCTTTAAGACAAAGACACAAAGGTTAGAGGATTTTTGGCCTCTCCCACAAGCCTGTGATCATCTGGAGTTTAGGAAAAGCAGAGTACCACACTATCACTGGACAGGGTCCAAGAGGTTGCTGAAGCTGAGATAAGGATCCTAACTCACCCTACTTCTGGAATAGGTTCGCTGACTTCTGTTGCATAAAAAAGAATTTTCAAGACTAATTAATAACAGCCCTGGGAGGTCTTATTGGACAGAAACTTAAAAATAAGCACCGAAAGAAATAAGAATGCAGGCCCTGTATTCTCTACAGAGAGAGGCACATCATTTCCTGGAATGGGGAACATTTAGGCTTCTCACCCGAGGGTAGAAACCCCAGTAAGATGTGGCCCACCACCCAGAAGGGCACTAACCCATTACAGTATGGACCCAGTATTTTTGTTTTGTAAGACAAATAATTCAAACTTTTTTTTCTTTTTTTGATCCTTGCAATCTATTCCTTTACCTTAAGATCAGATTTCTGGTCTTTCCTTTCTCAATTAAGTCACTTTATGACTTACAGTATTCTTAAAGAATTTTAGGTGTGATGAGTGTGGAAAGAAAGGTGTCTAAACTTAACCAAGGAAACCCCGATATGAACCACCTTGAGTAACTTCAACTGGGCCTCAAAAGTTGCAATCTTTTTAAAAATAGTTTTTTGTTAATGTTTCCCTTGTCTCCTTTCTATCTCTTATTTCTTCTGTCTCCCATCACCTTAAGTAAAACCACCTCGGATGTAGAAAATCTTTCTAGGAACCATAGAAGCCATCCTCTTTCCATAAAGATTCCAGAACTGTGATGGCAGGACTGAAATAATCATCAAGCAGATGCCAACCTACACCTGCCTGATGCTCCCAGAGTCCCGTATCAGCGTGTCCCCATCCAGCCAAGCGGAGGCCTCTTACTATGTTCCTCTGACTTTCTAATTAAACCTTTTTTTCCTTGTACACTTATGCTTTAGATTTAATTTTCATTTCAACTTGAGGACCCAAGCTAGCTAGCAACAATAAATACTTATAAAATTAAAAGAAGATTCTTCTTTAAAAATACCTTTATGTTTTCCACAGCTAAGCCTTGTCCTTTATACTCAAGTTGAAAACCATGAGTTAACAAGAGGAAAGATGCAGTTCCTGGGGCTCCAGGGTCTGTGGGTGCCCTCAGCCTGGAGCTGGCATTGCTGACTCAGTGCACTTATCTCGGGAACTTGACGGCCAGAGAAGAAGGAGCGCATGGGCACAGTGGCTCCCCCTGGTCTCAGATGCCAGGTATTATAGAAAGGAGCTTTGGGGTCTGTGTGCACACACACCAAGCCTTGCCTGAGAGGCCTATATGCAGCTCCATCGAGGTCTTGTCCTCTGCTTTCTGTCTGGGAAGGCAGAGAGCATCACAGGAGTTTGGGGTGGAGGTGGGGTGACAGGCACTTCCCTCACCCTGTCCACCTCCCGCCCACACCAGCCAGCCCTACCTTTAGTGTCTCCTTGTCTGACTTTCTGGATCTTTCTGTTTGGGCTATTTTCTACTCTCCCATTTTATTTTTCTTGTTCTTTTAAAATTCCTAATGCAGACTTTATGCATTTAATTTACATTTTTTATTAGTAGCACTGCAGGATTTTTCTTACAAGCTTCCCATTATAATATTGACAAGCATTAAACAAAACAAAACATTAGCCTTAAAGAGGAGAGCATAGGAACCAAAGCAGGGCTGTGATACAGCAGCCCCAACACTTAGAGAAGGGGACAGAGGCCTCCTGGGCCTGGTGCAGAGACAGTCTCAGCCTGGCAGGTAGGGTGGTGGGGGGCAGGGTGTCTGGTTAACACAAGAGCACATGGTGGCTTTTGAGCAGTTAAACAGAAGGCAGATGCACCTGGAAGTGGGGTGAGGTGTGTATTTCATGTCTCAGCTAGGGCTGTGGGATTATACCCTAGCCAGGACAGAAGCTCACAGAGTTGACCTAGAAGCCATACCCAGCCTCTGGACATCCAGAAAGGACACTGTTGTATTCTGCAAGATAAATAAGAGCTGAGGCAGGAGGTGCATGAATTTTCAGGGTGCAGCACCTGGGGCAGGTGCAGACAGTACACCTGGGAGCAGGAGTGTGGAGAAGGCTGGACTGCCAGAGGGTACAAGCCCCTTGCTTCAGAAACTTTGGGGTTACGGGTGTGAGTGGGACCTGCCCATAGTGCTTTCTGGTTTGCTTTTCAGGAGGTAAATAACTTAGGGTGCGGATGGGAGACTTATGGGGCCAAGCCAGACACAAGGTTGGGGTCTCATCTCTAATACCTGCTGCTGCATGGTCTTCTCAGTGTGCAGCTAGGTCCAGTTCTCCTAAAGTCTAGCACTTAGTGCATGTAAAGATAATGAATGAACGAATGAATGAATGAATGAAATATTTGAAAATGCCAGGTGTGATGGCACACACCTGTAATCTTGGCACTCTGGAAGGCTAAGGCAGGAGGACTGCAAATTGAAACCCAGCCAGGGCAACTTAGACTTATCATCTTGCTTGCTTGTCTCTCATTGCTGGACAAATACCTGACACTCAAAATGAAAGAAAGAAAGGTTTATTTAGCTCACAGTTAGTGGAGATTTCAGTCCATATCTGGCTGGCTCCAAGGCAGAGCAGTACATGGTAGAGAGCAACCTTTCATGGTGGTGGCAAAGAGCAGAGAGCAAAGAGCAAAGGGAGTGGCAGCAGCTCAGGCAGCTAGCTGGCCTGTTCCCCTCCTCACATTGTAAGGCAAAATACCTGCTCCAGGTCAGGTACAGCATCCACACCCACAATAATCAATCACAAATTCTGGAAGCTGCCTCATGACTGCTTGAGGCTTTTGGGGAAAACAAGATACAAACAGACTCTATCTCTTAAAAAAAAAAAAAAAAAAAAAGGGAAAAGGATAGAAAGAAAAAAGGAATAGAAAAGGGAAGTTTAAAAACACACCACCACCTAAGACTATCCATTCTACATTATGAGAGTGGGTGCTGAGTTCACTCTGGAACAGTCTAGAGTGCCAGCCTGGTGCATAGGGTGGAAAGTACAAGGTTGGCACAGAGTGCCAGGGCTGGGGGTGGCAAACACGCAAATGATGGAGAGACACACATTACCACATAGCTTAGCTGCTGGATCAATTTGATTGTAAAAATAAATTATAATTATTAAAATTATTGATTACTGACTGAAATTGGCTTATGCTATTGATGGATCTACAATATACTTTTAAACTTTTTCAAGAAAACTCTGCTTAAACATAAAATGATCATATACTCATTCAGATTGCAGCTGATAGGTTTTCCACGGTGTCACAGCAGAGAAACAGGCAGAAGGAAAAAGAGAAAGGGACTTTATTATCTTGGAGAACAAGGAGAGAATTTGGGAAGATAAGGAATTCTCTGGATTGGAACAAAGGGAGACTGAGGCTTTTATGACCTTTTGCCAGGGGTGGGGTTTGAGGAGGATGTTTACATTTCCCTGAGGAGCTGATTGGGTCCTTCCCTGAGGTGATGGGACAGAAGAAAGGAAATTGCACCCTGGGCTGTGAGTTGGAGAAGAAGGGGAAGTGGTCTTTGGGAAGATAAGCTGTTGTTTTAAGGGCTTCAGCCATATTAGATGACCACCATAATGACTCAGCAACTCATACTAGGGCCAGAACCTATCATTTCCATCTTTTGGTTGTTACATAAGGGGCGACGTGTCTCTTAGACTGCATCCTCTTCAGGGTGAGGGAAGTTGACAGGATGACAGTTTATACCCACATAGAAGTTAGTGCCAGGTGTCTCAGCTAGGACTAGAAGTTTATCATTAGTGACAGCTTGCATTGGAAACTGAAGAAACCTTGAAAAGTTTAAAAAGACAGCATTTTACAAGTACATGTCGTCATAATTAAAGGACACAGGACAGGAAGCAAGAGGGGGGGTCTATGATCTTTCAACATGACCATGTTGAAAGGGAGAATTATCAATCTTTTTTTTTTTTTGGCTTTTTGAGACAGGGTCTTGCTATGCATTTCAGGCTGGCCTTGAGCTCACTTTTGTAACCCAGGCTGGTCTCGAACTCTCAGCAATCCTCCTGCCTCAGCCTCCCAAGTGCTGGGATTACAGGCGTGCGCCACTACGCCCGGCTG
>PVJA010023607.1:0-32815 GCA_004027025.1 Myocastor coypus | reverse complement strand
TGTTCTGTTCTCCTTTCTACTTTTGTGTAGTTGTTCCCCTACTTGGGATGCTATTGATTTAGGCATGTCTTTGTCAACTTTAGATATTATTTCTGCTCTGATGTCCTCTATACGTTTCTCCAGCCGTTTTTCCACTTCATGTATTTCTTTTTTTACTTCAGATGTTATCTCTGATCTCAGTTGCTCTATAAGTTTCTGCCCTTGTGTGTCTGCCCCAGATGTTACCAATTCAGAGGTTTCATCGGTATGATTCCCATTTTCTTCCAGGATAGTGTCTTCTGTATTTGATTTGGGTGGGCACGGGCCCTGAGATTGCCTCCTACTACTTGTTGTTATCATTTTGTATGGAAGCAACCTCTGTACTTTGGTGGCGTTATGCTGTGTCTGTAGGCATTTTGTCTGGAGACTCCAAGCTGGTTCCTCTACAGAGATTCCTGACTCTGTGTTGGAGCTCTGGCTGCTAGCTCCTGTGAAGCCCGGCGGATGTGGTCTGTAGGTGGAGGTGGAGCTTTGGGATTGAGTAGTCCTGGTAGGCTCGTGGACCAGATCAGTTGCCAAACGAGGTGTTTGATGAGTTCGGTGCTGGAGCTTGGGCTGGAGGGGTTTAAAAAAAAGGGAAAGGGGAAGGGGAAGGTGGGCCAAGGATCCTGACCCAGCCAGCGCGCGGGTTCTGCTACCAGTGGTGCGGTTCGGGTCGGGGCTGGAACAGGAAGTCTAATGTATTTCACTTGTGAGTATGTCTTTACTTGGTTTCACTTACCAAGGTAAAAGCCTTGAATTTATCTTTTTTCATAGTTGAATGATACTCCACTATGTGAAAATGACACATCCTTTTCATCCATTCCTCAGTTGACGTACAACAGATATCTAGGCTGTTTCTAAGACTTAGCTATGATAAATTGGACTGCTAATAATATGCACACATTTCACTGTGGTATGAAGTTTTTAGTTCTGAAAAACATAACCAGGGAGAGACTAGCTGGGTTGAATGGGATCTCCAATCCTAGCTGTTGGAGAAATCTCCACACTAATTTCCATTGTGGTTGTAACCAGTCTGTGCTCCTACTGACAGAGGAGAATGATTCCTTTTTTTCCACAGTCTCTCCCGCATTTGTTATTGGCTGACTCCTTGTTGTTAGCCATTCTTTTTGGAGTGAGATGGAATCTCGGTCTTGTTTTAATTCCCTTTTCTAAAATAACCAATGATGTTGTGTGTGTTTTCATATATTTATTTACTATTTTATTTCTTCACCTAAGAAGTGTATATTCATCTCAGATGCCCATTTTTTTTATTGGGCCTTTGAATTTTTGAGTTTTTTAATGCTTTACATGTTCTAGATAGAAGTCCTTTATGTGAAGGGCAGTTGGTTAAAAATTCTTATCAATTTGTAGGTTTTCTTTTTACTTTGTTGGTGATGTCTTTTAACATACAGAAACTTTTTGAAAAGGTGAGAGCCCAGGTATGATTCTTTGAAGTATTTCCTGTGAAGTTTGGTTTTCATTAATGAACTTTATTTATCCCTATGTCTTCAATATTTCTACATACATTCTCCTCCACAAGATTTGCTCTTTCTTTCTTAATATTTAAATCTTTGCTCCATTTGAACTTTAGTTTGGTGTATGGTGTTAGACATGGGTTTAATTTTAGTCTTTGGCATGTGGAAAAAAAATGCTTCTTCCAGCATCACTACTGAAGAGGCTATCTTTCTTTCAATGAACATGTTTGAAACCTTTGTTGAAAACAAGGTGGCTGAGTGTGCTTGTAGTTGTGTCCGCATCTTCTCATCTGTTCCACTGATCCTCAGATGTGTTTTTTCCAATACCATGCTATTTGTATTAAAATAACTCTGTAATATAATTTCAAAACAGGGATGGTAATAACACCTGCCTTTCCTTTGTTTCCTAGGATTGCTTTTGTTATTATGGATCTCTTCTGGTGCCAGATGAATTTTAGGAATGTTTTCTCTAGATGTATGAGGTATACTGATGGTATTTTAAACATGATGGTATCATTATGCATTGAATCTATAAAAATTTTGAAAGTATGGCCATTTTTGCAAAGTTGGTTCTTCCTGTCCAGTAGCAAGGAATATCTTTCTATTCTTTGAAAACCTCTTTGATGTCTTTTTTCAGAGACTGTTATGTTCACTGTACAAATATTTTACTTCTTTAGTTGGACTGATTCCTAAACATTTCATTCTCCATGATGCTATTGTGAAAGGTGTTGTTTCCCTATTTTTTCTCTCAGTGTTTGTTGTTTGTGTACAGGAATGCTATTGATTTTTGACTGTTGACCTTATATCCACCTTTGCTGATGAATTTATTTGTTGTATCAGTGAGAGTTTTACTAGAGAAACAGATATAACACAATATGTACAAACATATAAGAAATTATAAAATTAGCTGATGACAATAAGCCACAGAGTCATATAAGGAAGTGTGCAGAGGGTTTCGGCACACTGAAGACTGAGGAATTCAGTCCAAGCTCTGGATCTCACTGTTGTGTTCTGTGCAAGTCCATAGGTCTACAATGGAAAGTTGATGAGTCTGCAATAAAAGGCTGAAGAGTCTACACCAGAAGGCTGAAGAATCCAAGGCAGAAGTCAAAGTGTCTGTGCTAGAAGCCAGGAGACTACGTTCAAGCTGACTGCAAGGTCAACCTGAGATCCTCTTAGAAAATGGAACCCTCCTCCCTACCTCAATTCCATTTTATATCCTTTAAGTAATGAGTCATTCCAGGTAGAGTGTGCAATTGCTCAGCTGACTTACTTAAGCTTTTAACTTCTCAAGCTGACACAATTGATCAATTACTGTATTTGTTAAATCTAGATGTCTCCTGATGAAGCTCTTGGGATCTTCTATATAGAATATCATGCCATCTGAAAATAATGACTTAAATTCTTTCTTTTTCATCCTGTTTTCTTTTATTTGTCTTGTCTAATTAGTACTCTGACTAATTTTTCAAAACTGTATTGAATAGGAGTGCTATTAGTGGAGATCCTTGTCTTTTTCCTGATTTGAAAGTTTTTCAAGGTTTTTCAGTTTTTCTCCATTTAGTGTGATGTTGAACACTGATTTACCATAGATGGCTTTTATCAGATTCACGTTAATAAAATCTATTCTTATTTACTGTAGGATTGAGATCATGACTGAGTGTTTAACTTTGTTAGATGCTTTTCCACCTCTGTTAAGATGATCATTGTTTTTTTTTTTTCCCCCTGCCTTTGGCTTTGTTAATGTGATGCAAATAATTTATTGATTGTGTATGTAAACCATTAATACATCCTTGGGATGAGTCTCATTTGGTCATGGTATATAAATTTCTTTCTTTTTATATACATTTAATTTTATTGTAAAGAGGGAAAATAGCAGAAACAAAGATTGAAAAACAGTAACAAGTAAGAGTACATATAGTACAGAATTTCAAAATAAGAAAAAATTAATGGTTGCATTACATATTTTCATCATCAAATCATTTTAGGTCAACAGACATAGGCATGTAAGACTGATCAAACAATTAAACATTAACACTTTCAATAAACATTAATTTTTTTAACTCTTCCAAATGCATTTTGTATTTAAGTCACTCTTCTAAAAAAAAAAAAATATATATATATATATATAAGGGTGGAGAATGCAGAAAAAGCAAAGTCCTGAGATTGATTGCCTGGTATCACCCAGTTTTATTTATTTATTTATTTATTTGTTTGTTTGTTTGTTTGTTTGTTTGTTTATTCTTTTGAGTCCTTACACTAAGCAGACTATATGGTATTGGGATGATTTATTTCACTTATGACTATACATTCAAGATACATCCATTTATATATGAAGTCTTCTACTTTATCATTCCTTATAGCTGAGTAATATTCCATTTTATGAAAATACCACATCTTTTTCTACCATTCTTCAGATGATGGGCATTTTGGTTGTTTCCAGGATTTGGCCATCACAAATTGTGCTGCTATAAACATAGGTGCACAGATATCACTGTGGTATGATGTTTTCAGTTCTCCTGGGAAAATCCTCAGTAGGGGGACAACTGGATTGAAAGGGATTTGCTGTTCCAGTTTTTTAAGGAATCTCCACAATGCTTTCCATAATGGTTGCACCAGTCTACATTCTCACCAGCAGTGGAGAAGTGTTCCTTTTTCCCCACAACCTCCCTAACATTTGTTGTCAATTGATTTCTTTATGGTAGCCATTCTTTCTGGAGTGAGATGGTATCTATATGTTGTTTTAATTTGCATTTCACGGATAGCTAGCAATGTGGAGCATTTCCTCATGTACTTATAGGCTTGTTGAATTTCTTTCTCTGAGAAATGTGTGTTCATCTCAGATGCCCATTTCTGAATTGGGTCTTTGAATTTGGGGAACCTAATGGTTTTTAGTTCTTTATAAATACTAAATAGAAGATCTTTGTCTGAATGCTTATTAGTTAACATCTTTTTGAAATTTGTAGAATGTCTTTTGACTCTGTTGGTAATTTCTTTTGACATAAAAAGACTTCTGACTTAAAGAAGGTCCCATTTGTTGATTCTTCAAGTGTTAAATGTGCATTTTGATTCTTGTCCATGAACTCTTTGCCCTAATGTCTTCAAGATTTCCACCTACTTTCTCCTCTAGGAGACTTAGGGTTTCTCTTTTAAAATTTAGAACTTTAATCCATTTTTATTTTAGTTTAGTGCATGGTGATAGATCTGGGTCAAGTTTTAGTTTTTGAAATGTGGAGAGCCAGTTTTTCCAGCACCATTTGTTAAAGAGGCTATCTTTCTTCCAGTAAACATGTGTGGCCCCTTTGTCAAAAATAAGGTGACTGGGTGTGTTTGTATTTACTTCTGCATTTTCTGATCTATTCCATTGATCCTCAGGTCTATTTTTTGCTAATACCATGCTGATTTTATCATGGTAGCTCTGTAGCATAATTTTAGGACAGGAATTGTAATGCCTCCTGCCTTACCTTTGTTGCCCAGATTTGTCTTTGCAATTCTGAGTCTTTTTTGCTTCCAAATAAATTTTAGGAATGACTTCTCCAGTTCTGTGAGGTATGTTGATGTTATTTTAATAAGAATTGTATTAAGTTTGTATAACAGTTTAGGGAGTATGGCCATCTTCACAACGTTGGTTCTTCCTATTCAGGAACAGGGAATATCTTTCCATTTTCTCAAATCCTCTAGGATCTCTTTTTTCAGTGTACTGTAGTTTTCATTGAAAAACTTTTTAACTTGTTTAGCTAGGTTAATTCCTAAGTATTTCATTTTCTTTGGTACTATCATAAAAGGTATTGTTTCTCTAATTTCTCTCTCAGTGTGTTTGTTATCTGTGTAGAGGAATGCCATTGTCTTTTGTGTGTTGACTTTGTAACCTGCTATGCTACTGAATTTGTGCATTAATTTTAATAGCTTGCTGGTGGAGCATTTGCGGTCTTCCAAATAAATTATCATGTCATCTACAAATAATGACAATTTAACTTCTTCTTTACCTATTTTCATTTCTTTTATTCCTCTCTCTTGTCTAATGGCTGTAGCTAATGATTCCAAAACTATATTGAATAGGAGTGGTGATAGAGGATATCCTTCTCTTGTACCAGATTTGAGAGTCAAAGGCTTCAGTTTTTCCCCATTTAGAATTATGTTAGCTCTTAGATTGTCATAAATGGCTTTCATCAGCTTGAAATAGAGGCCTTCTATTCCAAGTTTCTGTAGAACTTTGAACATGAACAAGTGTTGAACTTTGTCAAAATCCTTTTCTCCATAAATTGAGATAATCATGTGTTTTTTGGCTTTGGCTCTGTTGATATAGTGTATTACAATTATAGATTTGCGTATAATGAACCATCTTTTCATCCTTGGGATGAATGCTACCTGGTTATGGTATATAATCTTCTTGATGATTTGTTGTATTCGAGTGGTAAGGATTTTGTTGAGAATTTTTGCATCTATGCTCATGAGAGAAATTGGCCTGTAGTTTTCTTTTTTAGTTCTGTCTCTTTCTGGTTTTGGTATCAGTGTAATACTTGCCTCTAGGAATGACTTTGGGAAGATTGCTTCCTTTTCAATTTCGTTGAAGAGTTTGAGGAATATTGGGCTTATTTCTTGTATAATTTAGTGGCGAATCCATCAGATCCTGGACTTTTCTTTTTCGGTAGGCTTTTTATTATATTTTGTATTTCATTGACTGTTACTGGGATATTGAGAGTTCTTATATCTTCTTGATTCAATTTTAGTAATTTATACTTCTCTAGGAATCTGTCCATTTCATCTGTGTCTTCAATTCTGTGAGAGTAAAGATTCTCAAAGTAGCTATTAATGATCATCTGAATCTCTACTGGGTCTGTAGTAATTTCACCCTTTTCATTCCTTATTGCTTGAATTTGAGTCCTTTCCTCTTTTTGATGACATAAGCTTGGGGCTTATCAATTTTATTTAATCTTTCAAAGAACCAGCTTTTTGATTCATTAATTCTTTGTATTGTTTTCTTCATCTCAATTGAATTAATTTCTGCTCTAATATTTACAATTTCCTCCTGTCTTTGGGCTTTTAATTTTGTTTGCTCTTTCATTTCTAGTCAGTTTAGGTGCTGTGTTAGAGTATTTATTTGTTCCCGTTCTGTCTTCTTAATATGTGAGTTAAGGGCTATAAATTTCCCTCTAAGAACTACTTTTATTGTATCATATAAATTGTGGTAGGTTGTGTCTGAATTTTCATTAAATAGTAAATATTGTTTAATTTCTTCTTCAATTTCATCTGTAACCCACTGGTTGCTGAGAAGGGTGTTGTTTAATTTCCATGTATTTCTGGGGTTCTTATGGTTTCTTTTGTCATTTATTTCCAATTTCACTGCACTGTGTTCAGATAGAATGCATGGGACGATTTCTGTTTTCTTGCATATACTTAAGCATGACCTATGGCCTAACATGTGGTCTATTTTAGAAAATATCCCATGTGCAGCTAAAAAAAATGTCTATTCTGAAGTGTTTGGGTGGAACACTCTGCGTATGTTCAGTAAGTCCAGTTGTTCCAGGTTCCGGTTCAGGTCTGCTACTTCTTTCCTAATTTTTGTCTGCTTGACCTATGTTTTTGGGATAAAGGGATGTTAAGGTCTCCTGTTAAGATTGTGGTATTGGATATGAGATTTTTTTCATGTCCCTTAAGGTTTTTCTTATATAACTTGGTGCTCCCATGTTGGGTGCATGCATATTTATGAGTGTTACTTCTTTATCTTGAATGCTTCCCCTAACCAGTATATAGTGGTTTTCTTTATTTCATTTCACCAATCTTGGTTTGAAGTCTAGAGTATCTGCAAACAAGATTGCTACCCCTGCTTTTTTCTGAGATGCTAGAGCATGTAGTATTGTTTTCCATCCTTTAACTTTTAGCCTATGAGTTTCTTTGTGAGTTAAGTATGTTTCCTGTATACAGCATATGGTTGGATTTTGCTTCCTTACCCACTCTGCCAGTCTATTTCTTTTAATTGGAGAATTGAGTCGATTTACATTGATAGTTATAATTGAAATGTATTGACATATGATTGACATGAGTTTTACTTCCTACTGTTTACTCTTTTTCTTCTGCATTTAATTGGTTTCCCTATTTGGTGGGTCCTTTATGCTCTCATTTGTTGACTTCGGATCGTTTTGGTCCCTTTCTAAAAATTTTTTTAGTATAATTTGTAGGGTTGGCTTTGATGTCATGAAATTCTTTCGTTTATCCTTCTCATGGAAATATTTCACTTCTCCCTCATACTTGAAGGAGAGTTTTTCCGGTTATAGCAGTGTGGGCTAAAATTTGTTTTCATGGAGGAATTGAAGCACTCTGCTCCATGCTTTTCTTGACTTCATAGTTTGTGAAGAGAAATCTGCCATTATTCTCATGGATTTTCCTTTAAATGTGATCTGTTTCTTTTCTCTATGAACTTTTAGTATATTATTCTTTTGCTGGATTTCTGAGATATCGGCTATTATATGTCTGGGTGTGTTTGTAGTTGGGATGATGTTATTTGGAGTTAACTGATAGCTGATTGTCTGATTGTTTTCTCAAATCTGGGAAGTTTTCTGCTATTAGTTCTGCCCATATTCTTTTTATATCATTTGTGCCGACTCCTTCTTTCTCACTGATTGCTATTAATCTCACGTTGCTCATTTTTGCATCCTCTTACAGATGTTGAATTGTTTTTTCCTGCATCCTGGTTGTTTTTAAGAGATCCTTTCTGACCTTTTCACTAGCTGTGACTGTGTCTTCAGGGTCTGAAACTCTATCTTCACTTTTGTTTTTGCCAGCTTGTGATTGATATTTTATTTTCTTGTATATCTCTTTGAAACTGTTTCACGCAACCTATTTCTTTCCCATATTGCTCAATCAGGGAATCCATCATTTTTCTATTCTCTAATTTTTTATCAATGTTTTCTTTAGTAGTACTGAAGTCTGTCATTGTAGTTATCCTTTCTCTCTCTAGTTAAGAGATTATTTCTGCTCTGTTCTCCTCTCTACCTTTCTGTAGTTGTTTCCCTACTTTAGACGCTATTAATTTAGAGATTTCTTTTTAACTTCAGAGGTTATTTCTCTATACATTTGCTCTGGTTTTCTCTATACATTTGTACAGTTGTTTTTCCACTTCAGAGTCTATTAATTCGTGTATTTCTTTTTTTACTTCAGATGTTATCTCTGATCTGAGTTGCTCTATACATTTTTGCACTTGTCTATCTACCTCAGAAGCTATCAATTCAGAGATTTCGTCTGCATGATTCCTATTTTCTTGTATGGTAGTGTCTCCTGTATCTATTATAGGTGGGCTTGGCACCTGAAATTGCATTTTACTCCTTGTCTATATCATTCTGTATAGCAATGACGTTTGGTGCAGGTCTGTGTGCCCATGGGTTAGTCATTTGGTCCAGGCTGCTAGGTCGGCTGAGCTGCTTTTAAGCTGGGGGAACGAGGTCTCACTCACATGGTGGGCCTGGTGCTAGATAGGCTGCTCTTGTGGCGGGCCAGAGGAGGTCCCACATGTTCCATTGAAGTTCAGAGTGGCTTCTGGCTGTTAAGCTAGAATCTGATTTGTTAAGCCTGTGACATTGCATGCACCTATGCCTGCTTAAACTCAACTCCCTGACCTCTGCTGACTTGAACTCAGCAGACTCACCCTCACCCTGGGAGCCATTAGATGGAGCCAGTCAGAAGCTGTTTTGAGTTCTGGGCCCATCTCCAAGATGGCTACCAGCCAGTTGCCCTCTTCTAGGGTATATCTGTACCCAACTAACTCACTAACCACTACAGTCTGTTACATTCACTGCTCTATTCCACTGGTGGATTTCTATGTAGCACTTCAAGGTTACCAGTATTCATTGTGTGCTTGCAGACCTTCCACCTCCTTCTTCACTGAAGTCTCCCTCTTTACTCTTCTTATGGGCTTTAATTCTTATTTCAAATCCTTATTTAGTCCTACGGACCCACTTTCTTCCTCCTTCTTTTCCTCATGTTGCTATACTCCAGGATCTCGACACCAAATCTCAAAAAGGCTCTTTCTCTTCTGCTCACCTCTCCATCATCTTCCTGAAAGTCCATCAGTAACTGAAATTATCTTCTGAATAATACTGAGAACTTTATTCTAAATTACTAATTCTAAGTAACAGTACAGTGAATTATATTCTGAAAATCACAGTGAGTCATTTGCAAGCCCTAAAGTCCTGAACAACTGCATCATTTATTGAGCACTTACCACATGTGAAGTTCTGGTGATATAATAAAGAAAAAAATACAAACTAGTCTCTGTTCTCATAGCGATTGCAATTTAGCAGGGGCATATGGATGCTAGTTAATTAATTACTTTTTTAATTTAATATTTTTATTGTTTAAATTTAACAATGGTTATATTACACAAAAACTTTATCATTACAATTGTAACAAATGCGATGAAGAAAAGAGCTAATTTAAGACATGAGAAGATTTCATTCAATGGGAGCATGCAGAACAGTGGACTGGACGAGAGAACAGTCCCCAAGAAGGGTATACATTCCTTCAAGGTTCAAAGCAGCTGAAAGAACAAAGTTCAACCACAAAGCTCAAGCTGATAATATAGTGTTAGCAGGAATCAGATCATGTAGGCTACTCAAATCAGTGATAAGAGTTGGGCTTTATCTTAAGCCAAGTGGGATCCGTGGAGG
This sequence comes from Myocastor coypus, assembly GCA_004027025.1. Taxonomy (NCBI): domain Eukaryota; kingdom Metazoa; phylum Chordata; class Mammalia; order Rodentia; family Myocastoridae; genus Myocastor; species Myocastor coypus. The sequence continues at coordinate 22,659 of PVJA010023607.1, read as the reverse complement.
GCTGTAAAGTAAGATCAGATGTGCGATTAAAAAGTTTGTCTACTGATGTTAGCAAAGAATAGATTTGTTGTTCAGGAGAGCATCAGGTGAAATATAAGAGACCACTGTGGTGGTTCTGTCAAGAGAAGATGGTGTTTAGGCTAGTATAAGACGAGATATCTTTTCTTGAAAACCTCTGAGAATTTCTCAAAGACAGCAGATCTAAGCCTTCTACTTTTCTGTGGTAGGAGCTCTTGGCTATCACTGAAGAATCCTCCTTTCCCTTCTGCACTCACTCAGCTCTTAATTAGCCTCCCCTTTCTGATTTATCCAAGTACATTATGAGGCAGAACTCAGTGCTAGCATAAGGATGAATATGACTGACCCTACGCACACATCAAGAATAATTATTGGGCTTTCATGCCAGGGTTTTCCTGGTCAAAGACCTAGACTATTTCTCCCAAGGCACTCAAGTGACTTCTCAACTTGTCTGAAGTGGAGATGAAAATGGGAGATCTGTGGATTTAATAACTATGGTGGTCTCTTTTTCTCCCTTCTTCAATCTTTAAGAAGAGAAAGGATCTGATTTCTTCATATCTGAGTTTCCTGAAGTCTCAGAATATTTGGAGCTGAGCTATGTTCAGATTTCTGGATATCTAGGTAATTTATTATCTTTTTACAGAGCATCTTTATGGCAAATGGAAATACAGTATTCATACTAACTCATCTCTTAATTTGTGGCAAGCACCATTAATCAATTGCCCCTTTTTTCCTCCTAAGTCCAGACCTGTTCTTTCAGCAGCATCATTCACTAGGCATTACCAATCAATCTGAATTGACTAAGTCTCATAAAATCTACATAGCCTCTTTGACTACCGTTAATGAGCTTTGTAAAAAAAACACTGCTTTAATTTCTAACACATAGCCACAAACTGGATGACTTCAAACCATGGAAATCTATGTTCTTATAGTGTTGGGAGTTAAAGTCTAAAATCAAGGTGTCAACAGGGATGTGTGCCAGCCCCAGCCCGCCAGGCCCACGCACCTGCCAGGTAACGTCCCTCAGACCCTCTGCTTCTCTTCTGCATTCCTGAGACTAACTTCCTGTTCCGGTCCCCGGTCCCTGTCCCTGGTCCCCAGCCTGCCAGGCCCATGTGCCTGCCATGTAAGGTCCCTCAGCCCCTCGGCTCCTCTTTTGCATTCCCACGCCTCACTTCCTGTCCCGGCTGGGTCAGGATCCTTGGCCCACCTTCCCCTTCCCCTTCCCCTTTCCCTTTTTTTTTTTTTTTTTTTTTTTAACCCTAGACATGGTCAGTAAGTAAACCAACAGATATAGGAGGGTTCCCCCAAAGCTTTGCAAAAACAGGCAGTTAGCTAGCATGCAGTACTTAATTTGTCCCTGAACTAAATCACCTGGGTTTGACTCCTGCTTGTTCCAGTTACTAGATATGTGATCTTATTTTAATTACCCTGTGTCTTAGTCTCCACATATGTAAAGTGGAAACCATGATGTCTACTGATATCTAACCTAAATGTGGTATCTTACGAGTTTTTGTGAGGTCTGATTAATGCAGGCAAAAAGAGCTCTCTTGTGACAATGTGTGGTGGAGAGTGAGGTGTCACTGTCGGGTGGCATTGTGATTATTTGCATCTTCATCATCTTCTGAAAGAGGACTTGGAACTATAAATGAGGATCTTAGTACCTGCTTCCAGGTTGTAGTGAGAAGGAAAGAAAGGGGGATACGAATGCCTGCACAGAGCACATGCTCAGTGATCGGTAGGTGATCTCTTTGCTTCATCGGGGCTCCTCTCCTAGTCTACAAATAAGAAAGAAAACCCAGGCACCTGTGCTCCAGATGCCCAAGTCCTAGCTGAGGGAAACAGAGCTCTAGGAAAGGCTAAGGGAAGCTTCAATCACTAAGCAGGAATTTGGGGCTGCAAGAGAATTCCAAAGCTTATCCAGGGGAATCCTCCCTGTAGAAATTGGGATAATCAGGGGGTTGGATGAAAACTACAACAATCATTTTACCACTTTCTGCATCTGTAATCAGAGCAAAGAAGCCCTGCCTGCCTCAGGAGGAAGAGCCCTTCCTTGCTCTTCTGGTTTTCCTGCAGCTGGTATACAGCCTGCATGATTCAGGGAGTTAGTTAATGTCAATGGAGGTTAGCAGTACTGTGTGAACTCCATGTTTATGACTTACTACTAGCCAGCCTCCTTGGGTGTGATGAGAGAAGGCAGGCATGGAATGGATTTAGTGTCCTCTGTTCCTGTGAGCTGCCAACGTGCCTGCACATGAATCTAAATAACAGTGGAGGAAGACACCAGGTCTAGGGTGAGCTAGGGCTCCAAGTCAGAGATGGGAGTTCAAGTTGGCTCTCTATGTGACTTGGAGCAGGTTGCCCTGTTAGCATACCAGTTTGCACACTTGGAAGACCAGAAGCCCACCAAGACTCGGGGGTAGTGTGTGTGGGAGTCCCTATCAAGGTGCCTGCTGCATAGGAAACTCTTCAAATCAGGAAGGTTGGTGGACCTAAGAACTTGGGGGTGAGATGAATCTAGGTTTGAATTCCACTCAAGCTCGTCCATGTCACTATCCAATTGATCTCATATTCCTCATATCCCATCTGTAAGATGTGCACAACAAGCAAATATCCAAGAGATGTTTAGAGTATTTATTCAAATCCTACAGAGTGAAAGTAAGAGTTATTTATTATTTCTATTGTTATCACCCCATATGTAAACAGAGTGGATGGCAAATGGAGGTGATCTAAAATAGAGAAGAATCTGCTTCAGTGAAATCTAGCTGACATGGGGAGGGGACAGGGGAGCAGGAGAGTAGAACTGTGTCCACACTATGACTTGTAGCTCAGTCTTTGAGTCTGGCCATATGGCTTTAATTTGACCCTTGGTTTGCAGAATCTTAATCCTAGAAGATCTTGGGAGGATATGGCAGGGACCACCCCAGCAGGCTCCTGCTGGGGCTCAAACTCTAAGACTAACTCTTGTTGAGGGCCTCAGCATGAACCGCTCCCAAATGATGGCGCCGGCTTCCTGCTTCCAGGTTGTCCTGAGGCAAAAAGCAATTTAGCTGTAATCTGTTTTTGCCTGGCAACTGATGTAGTAACTAATCAGATTTGACTGTGAGAGCGATGGTGATTGGTGGGCGAAGTGCTATATATGAGGGAAGCGCAGGCTGGAGGGTGAGAAGAGGTAGAGATATAAAGGGTGGAGGATCTTGTTAGATCCTGGCTGCTGTACTGAATAAAAGTCTACAAGCTTAAGTCCGGCGTTCAAGCCTTTGTGTTGCGGCGCCGGACAAACTCTCAAGCAAGACAAAATGTGGCATTAGGATTCAATTTGATATCACATGGACTTCTCCCCAAGACCCAGATGGTTTCCTTATTTAAAGATTAACAACATAGAGACAGCAAGATAGCTTAGCAGACTAAGCACTTGCTTAGGTAAGCCTAGGCATGAGCCAGGGTTAGATCTCTGGCACCAGATGCCATGCTGGTCCCACTCCTGGGTGCGCTGAGCTGGAGATGGAGTCCAGGCCTGTTGACACCTCTGTAATCCCAGCAGTGAGGAGACAGAAAACAGGTGGATCACTATGAGTCCGGGCTGCATAGTGAAACCATGCACAATAAATAAATAAATAAATAAAGATTAACAGTGTCAATGATTACCTGGTAAAGACATCTCTTGCTTTGTTTCATTTCATTTTATTCACTTTGTTTTGTTTGAGATAGGGTTTTACTGTATAATTCAGGCTGACTTTGAACTCTCTATGAGGCCAAGGCTGGCCTTTAGCTCATGAAAATCCTCCTGCCTCATCCTCTCAAGTGTTGGGATTACAGGCATATGCACCATGCTCACCTTGGGAGAGACTATAGCACTCACCAAGTGCTAGACGCTGTTGCAAATGCTTTAAACATCTTGAGCCACTGGATTCATAAACGGCCTTGGAGGTAGGAAATAGAATAGCCTTCGCATATCAGTGTCTTGCGGCTATTAGACAAAATTGATGGTTTATAACAAGAAAAATGTATTTTCTGAGAGTTGTGGAGATATCTGAAGTCAGTGTATTGGCAGGTCATGCTCTCCCCAGGGGATTCATGTGAGAATTCCTTCTGTGTCTTCCCTGCATCTGGTGGCTGCTGGCATTTCTTGGCCCCGTGGTTGGCTCATTGTATCTCTGCTTCCATTTACATTGTCCCCTCCTTGTCTGTCTGTGCCTATGTCAAATTTTACTCTGTATCCTCTGGAGAGAGTGGTAGCCCTTGGGGTCCGCCTAGACAATCTGGAAGATCTCATCTATAGATTCTTAAGTGGATTTGCAGAACCACTATTATATAAGGTATAAGGCACCCTTCAAAGTTCTGGACGTAGATCCTGCTATCTTTGGGAACTACCACTCAGCCCTCTTCGTATCATGGTCAGTGGCACAGTGGAGGTCACCTGTGCCTTAAACCCTGTGTTGTGCTGCTTCTTCGTACCTACCACTCAAGGTGGTATATTAGTCAACCTTTTGCCACTTTGACAAAACATCTGATATAAGCAACCTAAAAAGGAGGAAACATTTGCTCTGGTTCACAGTTTTGGAAGTTTTGGTCCATAGCTGATTGGCTTCAGGAAGGAAAAGCCACGATGGAAGGGTGTGATGTGAGCATGCTGCTCACCCCTTGCCATCCGAAAATCAGAAAAATAAAATTACAGAAAGTGTCAGGGAACAAGATGTAGCCCCTAAAACTATGCTCCTATCACCTGCTCCCTTCAACAGCTTCACCTCTTAGCAGCCCACTTAGGTATGAACCTGCGGGCGGGTGAATGCCTTCATGATCTGTTCACTTTCCTAAATCCCATGAGCTGAAGGGGCAGGGGAGGCATTTTAGATCCCGACTGTAACAGCTGGGCTTACGGATTTAGTTAGAGAAGGCACAGAACACACTTAGCATGGCTCAGGGAGAGTGAGGACAGCAGCTTTTGGCAGAGCTGTGAGATGAAGCTCAGAGATGCCTGTGGGGTATTTACCTAGGACTGAAGAAAGCAGTGCTTTGGAGGCTTTGCCAAGTAGTCCCCATGGTCACATCCAAACTACATCTCAGTGGTGTGCACTACTGTCAGAACCATTGGATTTCTGCCCACCAGAAAGCCCCAAAACAATAGTCAGTAGATGTCATTCACCTCTTCTCTTGCCTCCTTGCTCTGATGGTGTCTTGCCCTGGGCACCTTTGACTAAGAGGAAATGACTTCATTTAGCAATTGGTAATCCATGCAAATGAGCCTGGTGCCTTGGCACAGGAAGTCACTCTTGTCTTGTTAATCTGCTTCAGTGTATGCTGTTTAAGCTCTGGACCCAGTGTCTTCAGCAGAGAACAGTGGCCTTTCTGATGTGATTTGGTAGCAGTGCCTGTGATGACTAAAAGCTCTCTGAAGTCACACATCAACCAAAAGCTTTGGGGTCCTTGGCTTTCAGACCAGATGTTTTCCTCCCATCAGTGCATAACATTTCAGCAGAGGAATTTTCTGTTCCCCTTCCTTCCTGTCTCCAGACTCCCTAGGAGGATGATGTACCTCAGACTATAGGGCAGTAGCTGGAGCCTGGGATGTGAAACTCCTTGGGCAGACACTTGGCAATGCCTGGATCCAATAATGACTTCTTGGGCCCCACCGCCTCCTAGAGAACATGGCTGTGAGTGGGCAGAACAGGGTGGCACTGTGATCCCTAATGAAGTATGCAACACAGCTAGAGTAAATAGTTTGTCCCCCATGATCACCTGCTTGCCAATGAGGATGTTGGACACTTGACTTTGGTCATATGGCAACATCTTTCTACACAAGTATATGTTGATCCCACCGGTAAACAGGAACATGTATTCCCTTAGTTATTTTCCATGGGATGAATGGATGGGAGCATTTCATCAGCAGAATTCACTGTGTTGGACATTATTGCATTTTTTCATTAAGTCCAACACAAATTCTTAGATACTCAGTCACCCAGTGCATCATGAGACACATCCACAGCTGTCTTGGGCAAGCAGGAAAGTGACCAATGGAATTATTTAAAATAGTAAAAAAATTAAAAAATGCACATATCACATGCCACCTGTTCAGTTTGTACCATTCATTAAAAACTCATCACTGAAGGGCCAGGGAGATAGCTCAGTGGACTAAGTGCTTGCCTGGCAAGAACAAGGTCCTTAGTTCAATCCCTGGTACCACAAAAAAAAAAAAAAAAAAAAAAAAAAAAAAAAAAAAAAAAAAAAAAAAAAAAAAAAAAAAAAAAAAAAAAAAAAAAAAAAAAAAAAAAAAAAAAAAAAAAAAAAAAAAAAAAAAAAAAACCTCATCGTTGAACTAAGAAAGTCACCAACAAATAGCCAATCAGAATTAGTCAATGCCAGGATATGCATGGGTGCAGACTCTATCAAGAGGGAAGCAACAAAGCCAGGTGGTTGAAAGTCAGGTAGATGTGGGTTGAAATTCTAACTATCTCTTCTTGATATATGACATTATGGCTTATATCTAGATGTCCACCCAAAGCTTCATACATTCATAGAGGGGGATTTTTGGAAATGGCTGGATCTAGGGTGTGTAATATGGTTTAATGGTGTGTAATAGCTAAATTAGTCCACTAATTGATTTAGCATAGTTCCAGGTGTGGCTATTGGAAAGGTCTACCCTCAGCAGAATGAACCAATAGACTTGTATCCTGAATGGAATAAAAGGAAAGGGGAACCTTGCTGCTTCATTGCTTCTTGCCCACCATGCCATGAACTATTTCTCCTCTGTGATGCTGTCCTGCCCTGGAGCCAGCTGTCTATGGGCTAAAATTTCTATAAACTATAAATAAAAGTTTTCTCCTTTATACTGTGGGTGTCAGGTATTTTTGTCCCAGAAGTGAAAGTGTAACTAAGCTATGTGTTCTACAGTAAGACTAGTTTCTCAAAATCTCAGTATCCTCATCTGTGAAGTGGAGATAACGATTGCCCCTGCTTCAGAAGCCTCTGTGAGGTTAACATGAATTTATAACTACAAATTCTTCTAATTTTGTGTGCTTAGTTTTTTTTTTTTTTTTTTTTAAGAAAGTACATTTTATTGCTCAATTTAAAACATGGCAGAAAGAAGACTGACAGTTAGTGGCAGTTGTAGGAGTCAAGAAGAACTAGTTAAGGCCCCTCCTTGTGTGGACACAGAGATCACAGAGGAGGCTGAGGTTCTTGGGGATTCTCAGAAATCATGGAAGAAGTGTCTCTTCCCCATGGTCCTGGGAATGTTAATCAAGTACTCAGCCATCAGCAACACACCCATCCCTAAATCAGGAGCTCTAATCTAGGTGGCTACCCTGCAAGGTGCTCCCCTGCCCGTTCATGGTGGCTGTGGTATATCCCTGGTATGTAAGTACATTTACTATACTGTCCAAGAAGAGGGGCTGGGAAGATAGCTCAGTAGAATAGCTGCCTGCCTGGAGAGCACAGGATTCTGAGTTCAAGCCCCAGTACCGAAGCGAGGGGGAAAAAGAATAACAGTCCAATAAGAATTCAACATCCCAGCAGTGATAAAAATGGTGGGAATTACTTCTAAAAGATGTAATTCTCTGCCTTTCTCTTCTTAGACTTGGAGGCTCAACACAGCAGCTGGGCTCTTGGAGGAGCCTCTCATGTCACAGTGAGTTAAATGACAACATCAACTAGGGTCAGCCACAAGTCTTGAGCTCACACTTCATGTTTAGGTGGTCTGGCCACCTACCATCTCAGTGAACTTCTTCAAGCCATTCTTCTTCTTAGCATGAGTACCAGGGAAGGTTCTTACCAAAGTTATAAAAGCAAACAGTTTATTTAACCCCAGGGCTGTCTCACTCCAGAGCCCAAGCCCTTCTTCCTCTAACCAGTTGTCTGCGCCTGATGTGCTCGTAAAACTATTTTTTAGTGTAATCTGTATTATTAGCTAAGTGAACCATAATTAGGTGTCAAGAAATGACAGCTATCGGAAGGATATCATGTTATCCACAGTCACCAAGGTCTTAAGATGTCAAAGGATCATACCAAAAAATTTTGAGAACTAAATGAATGCAATTATCATTGGTAGGCTTTCTGAGTCACATAGCTTCTGTTATTCTCAGAGGATTTCCAGATAAGCCTAAATAATTTATACCCACTTCTAATATAACCAAATAGCTATGAAGTACAGTGATATGGTTTAACTGCCAAATTTTCATCTTCAAAAACAATTACAAGTACAAAGAAAACACACAGGCAGAGAAACCTTAATAACTTTTCTACAGATCAATAAAAATTAATAATAAAATAAAATTAGAGTGAAACCTGGATCACAATAAAAATATAAATCACCTAGACATAAACTAATAAAAAGGTATTTATGCTGTTATGTGAAATTATATTTTTGAAGAACATAAGAGATTAACATAACAAATAAAAAACATGTTTTCAATATTGGACACCTGTCAATTTATCTAAATTAAATAAGTATTACATAGTATGTACTACAATATGAACTTTTTTTATACCCTGATAAGATTCTAAAGTTCACTCCAAAGAATTTATACTTGATAATATTCAGAGATATTTTTGAAGACAAGGGAAAGCAATAAAATGTAAAAGAAGAAATCTACCCAAGAAAATATGTCTCTCTGACTCAAATGTAAAGGTAGATTTTTAAAGTTGGCATATTAATTAGTGAGTATGTTAAATCATATATTTAAAGGTATAAGATAAATGAATTGACTTTATATTCAGCTACATTTTGTATTTACTTAGATTTCTAAATGTGTAAAAATGTGTAACTGCTTTTATCACATTCTATAGAGATTTATTAGAATATCAATAACTGATAGAAAATACCAATTCCAAGTAAAGTTTAAGATGTTTGATACTCAGATAGACAGTGATGTTATGCTCCAGTACCTATGTTATAGAGTAATAGTACCACTAAGCTTTTCTTCTGGAGGGTTGAGAATATAAATTCACAGACCAAAAATTAGAGAAGAAGAAGGGCTATAAGGATAGCCAATATTTTGGCCCTAGCCCTTCAGGGTGAGTGAGGACTCAGGACATAAGGGAACCTGTGCTGTAACATCCTACAACTCAGTGGTTTCCCAAATTTTCTGTTCAAGGAGATTATGGGGCTACAGAGGAAAGGAACTGTAGATATGTAGTGTGCCAAAGGAGAGTCACCTAGAGAGAAAACATTCTCTCAGGCTTTCACAAAGATCAAACTGGTCAAACAATGGCCATGACTCATCCAGATGGCTGACACTAACAACAGTTCTACAAAGCACTGTACATGATTCCAGTGTGAATCCTGAAGGGACTCAACTGACCTTGAGAGATACAAAAGTTACATGTTTTGGTATACAGGTCTTGCTTAAAATTGTGCCTAACCACCCAGCAGAAGAGTTTAAACACAGGACATGAAACATAAAGCTAGATTAGAATGCTGAGCTGTAAAAGCCTTAAATCAACAGCTTTCAACATTACAGTTTTACCAATAACCCACTGCCATTATGGAACATTGGATTATGTATACAACTACTTTCTCTTAGTTCAATGAGAAGAAATTTTGTTGTACCAATAACGATTTGGAAAATTATAATATCTACATCCTGTGCTCTGTATAACTAATAGGAGGACAACTATATGCAATGTATCAAATACTGAAATGTACAACTAACGTATTTTGAAACTATCACATTGTTATTTCTTATTAAAAGTAATTTTTTAAAAAGTAATTTTCCTACCTGTTATTTTTATATGCCACAATAAATGTCCTATTGAAATATTTATATTACAGTAAACAAATACACATTTTTGTTAAACTATATATAGGTGTAGTTTCTGTTCTCTTGAGAGAGGGGAAATCAAAGTGAGAAACCACCAAGGAAAATATGGACGGATTCGACTACACAAAACTTAAAATCTGGGGCTCAGGAGATAGCTCAGTGGCCTAAGCATGTGCCTGGCAAGTGGGTAATTGCAAAGACCTGCATTTGATCCCTGGTACTGCATGCCATATCACAGAAAAAACAGGTGTGGTGGCATACCCCTGTAATCCCAGCACTGGGGAAGCTGAGAAAGGAGGATTACTATGAGTCTTAGATATTCAGGGAGACCCTGAATACATGATTTTTTAAAAATTTTAATTAAAAAATTAAGACCTGCATTGCAAAAGAATAAAATTAGAAGAAAAAAGTCGCACACAAATAAGTTCATGAAGCTTGTATTTCTTGAAACATAAAAGCACACCAAATTATCCCGGTGGGAAAAAAAAGCAAGTTATCTGCATATTTATAAGAGAAAAATATGGATGTTTAATAAATATTTAAATTTCATATTGATGAGATTGAAATGAGACATAAAGTAGTTTTTATATCCTGCTACCAGATCATCAAAAATTTAAAGGCTGTTAGAGCCAGCAAGATAGCTCAGTTGACTAAGCACCTGTTCAGGCAAGCGCAGGGATCAGGGCTCAATCCTGGGCACCACATGCCATGCAGGCCCTGCCCTTGGGTGCACTGAGCCAACCCCTGAGACCAGGTGTGGTGGCATATGCCTGTGATCCCAGCACTGAAGAGGCTGAAAACAAGAGGATCAGTACAAGTCTGAGCCATATAGTGAGACCCTGTACCAAGAAAAGAAAGAAAGAAAGAAAGAAAAACTAGTTTGCTTTCACAATCAATATGTGACACTGGCCAGTTCCTTATAAACAGTTTTTTGCATTAGCAATCTTTAATTTTTTTTAATGTAATTGATACAGGGTCTCACCGCACAGCTCAGATTCATAGTGAGTCTCCTGTTCTCAGACTTCCTAGTGCTGGAATCACAGGCATACGCCAACACACCTGGTCTTGGTGGCTGGCTCAGTGCACCTGGAGGGCGGGGCCAGCATGGCATGTGTGCCCGAGATCCAGCCCCAGCCCCTGTTTTGCCTGGTGAGCTATCTCGCCGGCCTTAGTTCCTATCTTTCTTTACAGTGATATGCACCAAAAGCCTATAAGAGACACATATTCCTTAACTCAACCATTCTACATCATAAATAAATAAATAAATAAATAAATAAATAACATGGAAAAGAAATAGTAAGTAAAGAGCACTTGTCTCCGAGGGAATCCACAGCTTTCAATTATTTTTTGAAATAAATAAACAAGCTATATGTCCTGTAACAGGAATCAATTATTTTCCATATTTAGCATGCAAATTAATTTTATGTAGCTATTCACATGATGCACACATTCACAAGAAAGGATTCTATGATATAATTATAATTAGAAAAAGACTATTGTAAGAGTATGAGTAATATTTTAGTAAAAAATTAATATAATCCCATTTTGGGAGAAAGATCTTGTTATGGTTTATGTCTAGTTGTCCCCCTAAAGCCTCATGCAATCATAGGGTGGGTATTTTATAGATTGAGACTTGACTCATGAGTCACTGGAATTATGCGTTTTAATACTGATGAGATTATGGGTCTGAATACTGCTGGAAATTATAGGTGTGGCCTAAGGCAGAGAGCCTGATGTAATTTAAAGAGAGACAGAAAAACAGACTAGAGCTGTCGCTCTCTGCTCCCCTGGTTGGTCAGTTGCCTCTGTCGTGATTGTTGCTGTTCCACTGCCATGAACTGGATGCTCTTTTCTCTGTTCCATTCAGCCTTGGGCCAGCCGAATATGGACTGAAACCTCCATTAACTGTGAGCTAATAAACCTTTCCTTCCTTCATTTTGAGTCTTGCATATTTCTCCCAACAATGAGTAAAAAGTGCCTAAGACAGAATTTGGTACCAGAGAAGTGGGGTCGTTGCTGTGACTAACCTGACCATGTGGATTATAAGCTTTTGGGAATGGCTTACGAGAAGAGATAGGAAAGGTTCAGAGATGTCGGCTACAAGTAAAGCACTGGAACAGCTTTGGCTGTTCTGTTTGGGAGATTCTGGTCAGAACTCAAACCAAAAGACTGGCTTGAAGCCTGGGTATAAACAATGGCTTATGAGCAGAGATTGGAAATGTTTGGAGAGGTCCTCTACTTGTGAAGAGCTGGAAAAGCTTTGGCTGTTCTGTAGGGGAGATTCTGATCAGAACTCAGATCAGAAGACTGACGGAAGGCCTACCTGTAAAGACCAGACTGAGGAGGTTTCTGCTGGGAAAAAGGACAGCATTTGTCATTGGACTCCAGATGATTTGTGCTATGGATTGGCTGAAAGTCTTTTGGAATTTTGCTCCTGCTCAGAGACTTTGCTGAAGACTGAGATTAAGCATGGCGTACTGATTAATCTTTCAAGAGATATTTCAAAGCAGCCAACTATTGGGGCAGTGGCATGGTTGTTACTGGTGGCTTTCTGCCAGACTTATGTTGAGAATCAAGATCAAAGAGCCAAGCAGGATGATTTAAAATGTCACTTTGGCCAGGAAGGAAGCACCAGGAAAACTGTGGACTGCAAAAATGGAGCTGAAAGGATCTCCATTGCTGGGAAGGAACCAAAGAATCAAAAGGATGGCCTGAGGGCATCACAAGAGGTGTCAGCTCTCCACCCTTTGCAGCCTCAGAATTGCAAGGGAGAGAGACTTTGCCTTGAGAAGAAAGCCACAGAGACCCAAGTACCAGAATGGTGGCAGGGGCCAAACCAGGTTCCAAAATGGCACCCGCATGGAGAATTTATTTCTTGGAATCAGAATCAGAGTGCTCAGCGATCTAGGCCCTTGACCCCTACAACCAAGAGAGAAGGAAGCCTGGCTACTGCTCCAGCAGGCATCAACCCTTGGCATCATCCACATAAGCATATGCAGAATGTGGGAGTTCTGAGGTTAAGAAGGCTTCCACCTCAATTTCAGAAGAAGGCCTGGGAGGCCAGGCAGTGTGCACCTAAGAGGGCAGTGTGTAAAGCTGAGTGTGAGAAGCCTGTTCAGTGGAAACCCCAGAAGTTTGGAAAAGCCAGGAACATGGATCGTGCAAAGAGGGAGCAAAGCTGGCCTAAGATAGAAGCCATGGAAACTACCACCAAGAGTGCCTTAAGGGCAAAGCTGTGTAAGGCCTTTGGAGCTCACAACTCAGTGTAAACTGTTTTGGATGTTCCAGTTATTACTATGGGATTTAATGCTTACCCTGCTGGATTTTGGACATGTGTTGGTCCCAGTGTTTTGTATTACCCTGTTGTTTGTGACTTTTGGAATCATAATGTTTATCTTATGCCTTTGAAGGTTGGATATGCTTAGGTTTTCTTTGGTACAGGAGTTCACAGAAGAGAGTGCCTTGGATCTTGGGATTAAGGATTTGGACTTTTCATCAATGCTGAAACTGTTGAGACTTTGGCAACTCTTCCAGATGGACAAAAATGTCTTTTATACAAAGGGATATGTATGAGACTTTGGGGGTTCATGGGCAGAATGTTAGGATTTATGTCTAGTTGTCCCCCCAAAGCCTCATGTAATAATGGGATAGGGACTTCTATAGATTGCGACTTGACTCATGAGTCACTGGGATTATATGTTTTAGTACTGATGAGATTATCAGTCTGAGTACTTCTGGGAATTATAGGTGTGGCCTGAGATGGATAGGCTAAGGCAGAGAGCCTGATGCAATTTAAAGAGAGACAGAAAAACAGACTAGAGCTGTTGCTCTCTGCTCCCCTGGTTGATTGGTTGCCTCTGTCATGACTGTTGCTGTTCCACCACCATGAACTGGATGCTCTTTGCCCTTTTCCACTCAGCCTTGGGCCAGCCGAATATGGACTGAAACCTCCAGTAAATGTGAGCTAAGAAACCTTTCCTTCCTTTGATTGTTGAGTATTTCTCCCAGCAATTAGTAAAAAGTGCCTAAGACAGATCTAAAGTATTAGACAGAAAATTGTTAATAATCATTACTTCTAGGTGGTAGGATAAAAATGATCTGTATATCCTGCTATACCCTACAATTTTCAAATGATTGCAGAAGACTTGTGTTTATATAATCATAAAAAACCCACATATCTCTGTGGAAGTAAGGTCTCAACTCTTTTTCTCCTTTGCATGGCAGTGAAGGAAGGGTGTGAAGGATGAAATTGGATAAATAAACGTCAAATTTCTGTCCTTAACTCTGCTGAAAATAAGGAGAGAAATTCTTTTTGCAGAACATGCATTGCTCTGACCTTCACTGTTAAGTGAAATTAGAAGGCTGCTGGAAAAGAGAATGTTTTTCTTCCAAGTTTGCTATAAATACTTAAAGTGGAAAATATGGATTATGTCAAATGTGGTTGCAAAAGCCAACACAGAAAGACCAGCTTGGGCACAGACATGAGCTGAAAAGGAGGGGAATGGATTGGCGCATGTGGTCATCAGAAAGCTGAGCTGGCTTGAGATCCACGGTGCTGATAATGTTGGGCAAATAACAGAGATTGCTAGATGCCCTGCCCCTTTCTATGCTCCACCAGAAGGAGTCAAGTCAGGGGCTAACGAGGGTCTGCAGGATTTATTATGTCTGGGATGCCACTGGGAGGAGTACATCCCCACTGGCCAGTGTTCTGAGGCCTGTGAGAAGGGGGTTCTTCCTCACTAAGTGGCATTTGCTCCCCTTGCCACGTTGATCAAGGTGGCCTTCATTCAAACATATTATCATATCCATGGGTACAGAGATGTTCAGTAGCTATCCCATCCACATCAACCAATCTAGTCATGGCTGTACATTAAATACTGACCTAAACATCCAATTAATCTAGGTCTCTGGGTCCTTAGTGTGATCATTTCCCCTATCAAGAGTTCAGATGCTGGATATTGCAGGCAGAACCAGAAAGAACAACGAGACTGGATCACATCATTTATCCATTCACTCGTCTAGTATCTCCAGGGTGCAGAGAGGAAGCCATGGATTATAGCTTCAGAGATGATGGAGAAAAGGTCCCTGTCTTCAAGGAGTACACAGTCTATCAAAGGGGATAAAGGTGAACCATTATAATGTTATATGCTCTGTAGGCAAATGAAGTGCAGATGAAATGTCATAAACACACAAGGAAGAAGAGGCTCAATGTGTGCAGGAGAGAAAAAGAAGTCAGAAATGCCTTCCTACTAGAAAGGGCTTGGACCTGGCCTTTCAAACATGAATATAGCTCACTGTGGTGAGCTCCAATGGGGAGCCGTTGTGAGAACATTCCAAGAATGAAAAGCACATAGAGTACCTTGATAGGCTTCAGCACCTGCTGTGTGTCTGAACACACCAAGAACCCAAGTGATCCTGCTGAATGAGTGAAGGTAAGATTGCATAAAGAACAAATGAGAGTGGGGAAGGAAGTTACTGAAGTTGAGGCAGTGGGGAGGATTGAGAGATATGGAAGGGAAGCTTAGAGCCACGATTTGACGATTTAAATATTTTCCAAACTGAATTAGACATGTTGTTGTTCCACAGCTTTGTCAATTCTCATTCTAAGAAAAATCGTAACTTTTTTATGGTTTGCATAGTAAATATCCCCCAAAAGCTCAATGTTCAAGGCTTGGTCCCCGGTTTTCCCTAGGGTTCAGGGGTGAAGCCTTCGAGAGATGATTGGATTGTGTGGATCTGACCTTATGAGTGGAGTCACCCATTGATAAATTTATAATTTAATGAGCTTTTGGTATACAGTGGAACTGTGGAAGGTGAGCATGGTTGGAGGAAGTAGATCACTGATGGGGCTGCATTCTTAAAGAGTATACTTTATCACTGGATGGTCTCTCTCTTTCTCTGTCCTTGTCTATCTCTCTGTTTCTCTCTATCTCTCTATGTCTGTGCCTCTGTCTCTGTCTCTCTCTCTGTGTCTCTGTCTTTGTGTCTGTCTGTCTGTCTCTCTCTCTCTCTCTCTCTCTCTATCTCTCTCTCTTTCTATCTCTGTCCCTTGGTCGCCATGCCATGAGACAATCAGCTTTGCTCACTGTATCCTCCCTACCATGCTGTTCTCCCCTCACCATGCACACCTGGACAATGGCCCAGTGACGGTGGACCATAATCCCTGAAACCATGAACCGAAATAAACTCTTAAGTCCCCGGACCCAAACCTCTGTCATTTTAAATTGCTTCTCTTATGTATTTTGTCGCAGCAACTGAAAGCTGACCAATACAAATAGAAAGTTTTTGCTGCTGATGCAACTGCTGCTTTCAGTTGGCGCTTTCTTAGTGCTCCACACTACAGATCCGCTATTGAAAATCATCTCCACTTTGCCTAAGAAGCTCTGGAATTGGAGGCTGTACTGCTAGGATGAGGTAGGTTATGCTGTAGTAACAAACGCCACTTAGTACTTATGTTAAATATGGTGGCATGTGCCTATATTTCAGTACTCTGGCAGGCTAAGGCAGGAATATCATAAATTTAATCCTAGTCTGGTCAATTTAGTGACTTAGTAAGACCTTGACTTGAAATTTAAAAGGGCCAAGAATATAGCTCAGTGCAGAGACTGTGGATTCAGTTCCCAGTACCACAAAAGAAACAAAAAGTGAGACTGATTTTCTGATTACATTACACGTCATTGTTCGGTCACTATCTTCTTTTGTGGTTAGAGGCACATGGGACCTTCACCAGCTAGAGGTGGGGAAGGTAAGGTAGATCAGCTGGACAACAGCTCTTCAAGACTTCCCTCTGGACCCGATGGGCTTCCCTCTCCCCCTGGCTCTCACACATACACCACTGTCCATAGCAAGCCATGTGCCTTACGAAAGCAGAAGACAGTCCTATCTTATACCCAGGAAGGGGAAAATGACACTAATAGTCCCCCAAGGAATAAGAGAATTTTCCCTCCTTATGGATGTATTATTTTGGAGAAGTCAGTATACTTCTCTTTCTTAGATTTCTCTGTTTCCTTTCAGTAGTAAACATAGAACATAAAAGCTGTAGGATACTTTTTCTGCCCACTTCTTCCCTCCCTCCTTTCCTCACTCTCTCTTTCTGTCCCTTCCTCCTCCCTTCTTCCCTCCCATATAATGGTGGCATAGGACACCATTAAGTACAGAAAGGTCAAGTTCTTTCTTAGAGCACAAGAAAGAACCTAGGAGCTGAAGAACCTAGGAGCAAGGGATGAAATTTAACCTCTGAGTCCATAAAAAATTTACAGAATTGCAAAGTGCCAAGCAGAAATATAAAAGAGTTCTCTGAGCTCTGGGAAATTATTGAAGCTATAAAGATCCTAGCTCTTGCAGATGAGGCAGTTGGTGAGTGGGGCAGAGCAAATCAATAATGTCATACTTCTCTTCCAGTTCAGAATTCAAGGAAATGGCTGCAAAATAAGAGGGGGACAAAGTCCATCCCTGTCCATCACTGCATTGTAATGCCGTCACATGGCACAGCCTAAGAGTCTGGTCTGGAATTTTAAGAGCCAGGAAAGCATTTAATCAAAATTTGAAGGCATTGTAAATTCTAAAGAATAATTCTTCGGCTCTTGGGGGAGGACAGTCCTAGAGAGAAGGCCTAATAGGGGCCATACATGCTCAGATGAATGCTGGTATCATAACTCTGAAGAGTTCTCAGGCAAGGCAGAGCCAAGGGTAATTATCTTTAGGTGGACTGAAAACCTAGGCATCTCAAAGTGGTGGTCACAAAGGATTATGAGCCTTACCGACTGTGGTGTCCTCTGCCTTAGCACAGTGCCAGGTACATTTACCCACCTTGCCATGTGTTCCTTTGTCCATCTGACAAACACTTATTAAACACCTACTGCATAACAGGCAGCTGTAAGAGAGAAACAGCCAACTGAGGTCCCAGCCCTCACAGAGTTTACACTGTAGGACAGGAAGACATATAATAATGAAGAAAATGAATTTGATTGTATCAGAAAGTGGTAATCACTGAGACAATAATGTAGAGTAATGAGTGAGAGATGTAACATCCCCTAGGATGCTCAGGGCCTTTCGGAGGGGAGACATTCAAACTCGCAGCAGGAAGGCAGGAGGATCTTGTGCTCCAGAAAGAAAACTGCAGGCAGAGAAAACAAGAAGAGCAAAGAGGTCCCTGAGATGGGCACAAATGCAGCATGTTGAAGGGACTGCCAGGATGGAGAGGGGAGGTAGGAGTGGATGTTTACCACTTGAGCTGCTGGGGACTCAAGATGTAGATCCTTGTGCTTTGGTTAGGCATGCAGCCAGTGCTCCTAAGTATTTGTTTAATGGCTAGCCAAATGACTAAAGTGACTCAGTATGGTGATTTCCTTTACCCTGGATGTCACAGATATTTATGTCTGTGGTGAAATTAGAACTTGAGTTGCAGCCTCTGGATGTTAAGAAAAATCACCCGATTCCCTGGGACACTGACAATGCTAGGAATTAGTCTTTGATGTGATAAACATATCTTAGACTTTCTGCGCCCCACATTTCTTCACCAGTTTCACACACGGCTGGCCTTACTACATTTCTATACATTACTGTTGTGATATCTAAAAAGTGTTTTAGTTAACAAGTGAAATTATACATACAAACTTTGCAGAATGATAAACTATGTAACATATGCATTACTGCAGACATTTATCATGTCGTGGTGATAATTCTTTTTTTTTTTTTTTTTTTTTTTTTTTTGTGGGACCAGGGTTCGAACTCACGACCTCGCACTTGCCCAGCAGGCACTTGTGCCTCGGAGCTATCTCCCCAGCCCCTCGTGGTGATAATTCTTGAAACCTACTCTCTGAAAAGTTTTCAGATATGTAATAGTCCTGTCACTAACTGCAGTCACCCTGACGTACTCTGTTGCAATGGCTAAGGAGACCCGAGTTCAGGGTCTGGGTCGCCGACTCGGTGGTCGCCATCTGCTGTGTTGTGGATGGGTGTCACCCAAAAGCCCATGTGCTAGCGGTGTGGGCGCCAGCCTGGTTCTGCTGGGAGGTGGGGAGGTAGTATGACTTACATCCAGATGGCTCCCCAGAGCCGCATGTACCCCAGGGGGAGCTTTTGAGAGGTGACAGGTCATACTAGTCTGTGTGATACTAGGCCATGGTGTGTAGTGCTGGGTCGTGGTCTGTGATACTAGATCATGTGTGGGGGGACTCGGCCATGCTGTGTGGGAGTGGGTCATGGTGTGTGTTACTAGATCATGTGTTTGTGGTACTGGATTAACCCACTGATGGACTTATAGCTGAGTTTGATGCTGGGGGTTGAAGTGGGGTGGGGAAAGCTGAGTATCTGTAGGCCTAACCTGGAACAGTGTGAGTCTCGCCTCTTCTCTCCCTCATGTTGCCCTGTTTCCTACTGACCAGGCCATGAGTGCTTCTCCTGTGATGCCCCTCTGCCTTACCACCCTGCCTTGGAGCCACCCAGCCAAGCCTCTGTAAACTACGAGCCAAAATAAACTTTTCCTCCTCTAGCTTGTCCCAGCAAGAAGGAAGTAACTAAGACAGGCAATCTTCAGGAGGAAGTAGGGCCTAGTGGTGTAGGCCCCTGGGGCACACCATCTTAAGGGGCTTATAGGAGCCCAGTTCTTCTTCCTGGTTTGCTTCCTGGCTGTGAGGCTAGCTTACTGGGAAACATACCCCCGATCTTGCCATCCCACACACCCTGGCAGAGGACCAAAGCAGTGAGTCTGCCTGATCTTGAACCAAAACCTCCACATCTCTGAGAATAAGCAAAACTTTTATCTTAGTAAGTCAATGATATCAGGGATTTTTTTTTTTTTTTTGTCTTTTTGAGACAGGATCTCACTATGCAGTTCAGGCTGGCCTTGAGCTCACTTTTGTAGCCCAGGCTGGTCTCGAACTCGCAGCGATCCTCCTGCCTCAGCCTCCCGAGTGCTGGGATTACAGGCGTGCGCCACCACGCCCCGCTCAGGGATTTTAATATGGTGATAGAATATGGACTAATGTCACCAGGGAATGAAGGCCCAGTGGACTGGTGGTCACCCAGATAAACAATAAATGAGGAAGAGCTCATTACTTCTCCCGTAACTCTCACACAGCACATGATGAATAGAAACCTCAGGATATGTCTAGCTGAAAATAAATCTGTATGTTAACAGAAGTGAAATGATATTATGCAGCTTGCTTCTGAATCTAGCTTTTCTCACCATGAACATTTTTCATCTTCAGTGAAAGTCTAAATTGCCATTTTTTAGTGATGACATCGCATAACATTGTTTAGAAACACCTCCATTTATTTTACCAATCCTATTGTTGGATATTTGAATTTTTCCCACTTTTTCACTATTATAAGCACTTCTGCCAGTAAAAGTCTTTCATCAGACACCCTTGCACATCTGTCTTATTATGTTCTTTAAATACATGCTCTCTAGTATAAATGCTGAGAAAAAATAGATACACTTTATAGACATTTTGGACTACAAGCTTAAACTGCCCTTTGTAAAGATTGGGCCCATTTCAGTAGGCTCCACTGGGAGTGACTCCCTAGGGCAGCATAAACAAACTGCTGTCTGCTCAGAGGACAGGATCCGGAAGCTATGTGAGCAGAGGGAGGAAGAAAAAATCCCTCTTAGGCTGAGAGAGGCTTCTCACCTCTCAATCTTCAAAGATTTGGAAAGCTTCATAGATGAAATCAAACTTCATAAAAAAGCAGTTAAGTGTCAAATTTAAATATCAGAGTCTCAGGAAACAGGCTGGAAGGGCTGAGCTAAGGAAACAACCATTCAGAAGAGGCCTGGTGGGGCAGGCAGCCTGCAGCCCCAGCATTTGTGTTGCAGGTCACAGTGGTGAACTGACTTTCGTGGAGTTCTTTCATTTTCTCTAGTAGGCAAACAGGTCACACAGAATGAGGGGGGCGTTTGGAGGTGTACTGACCTGGGATTAACTCCCACATTCAGTTGCTCACTGTGTGGCCTTGGGGGATTTCAAAACATTTCTGGGCCTCAGTTTTCACATCTGTTAATTGAGATTAAGAACTCCTGCCCTGACCAGCCGTGGTGGCACACACTATAATCCCAGCACTTTCAGAGGTTGAGACTAGAGGGTTGCTCTGAGTTCAAGGCCAGCCTGGGACCACAAAAGTGAGGACAAGACCAGTCTGAACTGCATAGCAAGACCCTGTCTCAAAAAAAGAAAACCAAAAAAATCTCCTGCTCTGAAGCAGGCTTAGAGAATTTGATATGTTCATTTGCCTGTTTATAGCCTGCATATTTTTCTTCAAGTACTTCTGAGAGGTGCTAGGTAACCCCTGTCAACTGTCTCTGTTCCCATCTGTGCTTCTGTCTATGGTGTGGCACCCTTGCCAGTGTCCCTTAGGGGTTCTACATGGCAGTAGTCGTTGCTACCCTGTGCTGATGCTCTGTGTCACTCTTCTTATTCATTCATTTAAAACTATCAATTGCTTTGAGCATGTGCTCCATGCCAGGCAACTTTCCTGTGTACTGGACATTTAGGGGTGAGAAAAATTGTTTGTGGTTCCTGCCTCTGTTGCACCCAGAGCCTAACAGTGGAGAACGATACTAAACAAGCAATCCCACAAATGCATGCAATCACAAACCAAAAATTCAATAACAAGGGAGTTTCTAAGATTTGGATGTTGTTTGCCCCTAAAATTTCCTGTGTGGCAAGCTTGGTCCTCACTTGTGGTGGTATGACCTCTAAGAGGGAAGGAAGGGACAGTGGTAAGCCCTAGGCCACTGGAGACTCAGACAGGACTGTGCAGTCTCAGCCTCCCTGGCTTACTGTTTTGAGGGGTGATCTCTCCCCCAACATGTGCTTCCCTCATTATCATATGCCATCAGCTGGCATAGTCAAGGGGACCTTGCAAGGGCCTGCACCACACTGTTTGGAGTTCATCGTTCAAATCTGTGAACTAAGTAAACCACTAAGTTTATACTTACTTGGGTATTTCGTTATAGTCACAGAGGAGTATCAGAAAAAGCCTCCTTGAGTGAGAGCTAAGGTACTCTAAACAGGTTTCTTTTTTAAGGAAATGATATTCTAACTGGTAGCACATAGTAAATAGCAGTGAACATGTGCTGCAGGAAAGCATTTGAGGTGGAAAGAAGCATAGACATAGGCTATGGAGCAGCAGGGAACATGACATATTTGGGAAACTGAAGAAAACTCTGAATGGTATATCTATTTCATACCAAGTGTATGTGGTGCACTTTGCCTAAACTCCCCACATGAGACTAGAAACCATGATGTGTATCTTAACAAGATTTTACTGGTGGCTTGCGACTAGGTTGAGCAGATACAAAGCAGAATAATCCATCATGGTCTGGCAGGATGGCTCAGTGGTCTAAAGCGCCTGCTTAGGAAAGCTTGGGTGGCTGCAGGGACCACAGTTCAATCCCCAGCACCACATGCTGCGACAGCTCTGCCCTCAGGGCAGGCTGAGCTGAATATAAAAATAAATAAACAGAAGTTCTGAAACAAGAAAATAAATAAATAAAATTCTTTTTTTTTTTAACTTTTAATTTTATTTTATTTATTTTTTTTCGTGTTTCAGAACCTTTGTTTGTTTATTCACTCATTTTCATGGCCGGCTCAGCTCACCCCGAGGGCAGGGCTGGCACAGCATGTGGTGCCCAGGATCGAACCGCGGTCCCTGAAGCCGCCCAAGCTTTCCCAAGCAGGCGCTTTAGATCACTGAGCTATCCCACCAGGCCCCATAAATAAAATTCTTAAAAAAAATTTTTTTAAAAAGATCACATTTCACATCTTTCTAAATTACAAGAAGAAGAAGAAGAAGAAGAAGAAGAAGAAGAAGAAGAAGAAGAAGAAGAAGAAGAAGAAGAAGAAGAAGAAGAAGAAGAAGAAGAAGAAGAAGAAGAAGA
>PVJA010023606.1:0-24832 GCA_004027025.1 Myocastor coypus | reverse complement strand
ACAAAAAAAGAAGTTCCATTCAAATCTAGTAACCTTTTTCTTCCCTGTGTAGTTATGATAATCCATGAATCCCTTATTCTGCCTGGTGGGCCTGTGACTCATTGGAGAATTCACAAAGAATCTGTCAATGCCAGTTCTCATTAGGGTCATTTGAATTTCTTTTCCTATCCCAGTACACACACACATACACACACGCACACACACACATACACACATGCACACACACACACACACACACACACACACACACACTCAATCCTTGCTATTAACAGTTAGTATGTTCTGTAAAGTCACTACGAACATTGACTTGGTGAATACCAGACCATTGTTCCTAGGAAAAATATAGGATTAGTTTCCTATAAGCTTTTGGTCACATTCTCTTTCATCTGTTGGCAATACATAACCTTGCTTTACTGTGTTTTCTATTTAAAACTCCTTACTTGGTATATGCTATTGATTCATTCACACTGAATTCATGGCCCATAGTCCTGTAGCTGATGCCTGGCTGGAGTTTATTGGATATAGATATTTTCTCCATAAGTGACATCCCAACCTTCTCGCACTTAGAAACATGAGACAGCACTCCAGCATGCTGTGTGGAGAGCATTTTAAGCAGCAAAATCACCACAAAGAGCACAGAAATACAGCACTAAATATCTTGGAGAGAAGGTATTTGTTTACAGTGTGAGAACTAATACAAAGAGGCAGAGCATCGCTGCTTGAACTCATCCAGGAGCACACATATTGGGCAATTCATTGTTCAGCTACCCTTTGTGTATTACAAATAGCACTAAAGAATCCCAACTATTGATTTAGAGGTTGCATTTTCATGAGTCCACAAATTTACAAATGAGGAATTTGAGCATAATGAGGATCAACACACACACACACACACACACACACACACACACACATACACACACACACACACCTCCCAGGACAGATATTATCTGTTTGTAATATATCTACTGTAGCCCAGGCCACAGTCTGAGCTAAGTAAGGGCTGTGGCAGTTCATTCACCAGTGTGTATATAATGTTCAGCGCAGGGCCTGACATTAGAGGCCCTCAATAAACATGTGTTATATAAGGAAATGAATAGCTGAACATTCAGTAGTATCAAGTAGACACAATGGAAGGGCTATGTGCCCCATCCAACATCTACTCCAGGTACACTGTCCAATAGTTTACACAGAGAGGATATTTTCTCATAAAAGCTACTGAGGCTATCTTTTAAAAAATAATATGGCTGGCTCAGCCTGCCCTGGGAGTGGGCTTAGAGTAACTTGTGGTGTTGGGGATCAAACTGTGGTCCCTGTGGTTGCCTAAGCTTTCCTAAGCAGGTGCTTTAGACTGTTGAACCATCTTGTGGGCCCATACTGAGGCCATTTAAAAGATACCCAACACATGTTCATTTTTGTTAGAAAAACTATGTTATGATGATGATTGTTATGGGTCAAAAATATATTTGTGTAGTTCTAGACCTAATGCACTTATTATAAATAAGCAAGTTGCTGATTTAACCATCACTTATAATCACTGCAGATTTTTTTTTAGTGTGTGTGTGTGTGTGTGTGTGTGTGTGTGTGTGTGTGTGGTACGCTGGGGATTAAGCCTAAGGCCTAGCACCTTTTGGGCAAGTACTTTATCACTTAGCTACACCCTCAGTCCTTTTCATTTTGTTTTGAGACAGTGTCATGCTAAGTTGATTCTTCTGCCTCAGTCTCCTAAGTAGCTGAGAAAACAGGTGTGTACCACCACCTAGGCCTGTTTTTTTTTTTTTTTTTTTTTTTTTTTTTTTTTTTTTTTTTTTTTTTTTTTTTTTTTTTTTTTAAGTTTTAAGAAAGCATAGAGAAACTCTGTGATGAATAAGTTAGTGTATGGATGTAGTTCTCTGTTTTTTGACTCACTAGTAATCTGGTTCTGCTTTAAAGCCATTGAGACTTTAGGAGCCCAAAGAGAGTTCACTAATTTCATGTGGCAGAGTTCAAGATTTTTTGGAGATAAAACAGGTATATCTCCACCTAGTGGTCAAAAGTAAAAACGTGGGGCCAGTGAAATAGGTTTGGACCCCCCGGGTTCTGGTCTATGCACTCAAGTCTGGAGTGTTTTTCTTATAAATCAAAGATCAGTTGGATGAAAAGCAGTAGCTGTAACAAGGGAAATATTCCAGGATTGCTGAGGGACCCATTATATGAAATTAGTCCAATAGGAGTTTGGAATCATAAACTCAGTTTTCAATTCCAGCTCTTTCATAGACAAACTATGATTTAGAGTAAGATTATCCAAGTGTCAGTTTCTTTATATCTTAAATAGGAATAATAGTATTTATAGCACAAAATTTATTTAAAGATTAAATAAAACAATGCATATAAGCTGGTCAACTCAAAGGCTGACAGAGAAGGCAGTCAGTTAATGAAAACGACTTTTCATCTATTTGAAAGAAAGAGTAAAGTATTTCCTTCAGGGCAGCACTTAGGGATTACATACATCCCTACATTGTAATGGAAAGTAACAAGTTTTGCCAACAACATAAGAAATCAGAAGGTTATTACATGCCTGAGTACAATAGGATCTATTGAATTATCTATTAGATAGAGAATATAATAAATAAAGAAGATCTCTGGATAGAATGGCTGGGAGGAAAGTTTGCACAGGTTGACCCTCCAGGTCAATGGAAATGCACTGTGGTAAACAGGTTATAATTATTTCCTCTTCACCCACTAAAAAAAAAGACAGCAAGCTAGTGACACACAAATTGCAAAGTGTCCCAAATAAATCACGGATCCTTATTATCTTTTTGAGAAAGTTGTTATTGTTTTTATAAAGTGTATTTCTAATCCTAGAAAAATATTAGGTATCACACATCATGGATTCTTCGGGTGTAGTATACAGAGCCTCACTAATAGAGGTCTGTGAGATGGAGAATGTGGAACTCTACTTTGTAACCGGAGCTCAACTTATGGTTTTCTACATGCCCCTGCCCTTTCCTGTTAGTCAAATTTGTCGCTGCCCAAAGATCTTGAATTAGGCATTTTGTGATGTAAGTTAAGACTAGGGTAAGACCCAAGTCCAACACGACTGACATCCTATAAGCAGAGTAGAAAATACACACACAGCAAAGAGAAAAACAGGAAGACAACCATAAACACACATATTGAAGAGAAAAACATGAAGACAGACATAAACACAGGCATCCATGGAGAGAACAGGCAGAGAGTGGAGCAATACACCTAAAGCCAAGGAACTGATATCAGGGATCCCTAGCAACACAGGAAAGAAGAGAAAGGCAGCCAGCAGACTTTCTCCAGAGAGAGAACACAGCCTGGTCAACAACTTAATCCCAGGTTCTGGTCCCGGAACTGAGAGAAAATCTCTGTTGTGCCAGGCCACCCACTTTGCAGTGTCCTTTGCTAGGGCAGCCAAGAGGAGGGAACACATGATCCCCAGCATGCAAAACTTCCGGCATGGCTAAAGGGTAGGCGGTGACCTGAGCTGGTGTTCTTTCCCTGAGTTTCTAATCTTGTGAAATTCCAGCAAGCAGCCTCTAAGTGAGGGGTGAGATGCCTGAAATCACAGTGTTCTATGATGAATCACAGCTGATGTGGAAAAGATGTAGCATTTACCATCTCTGTAATGCCTGCCCACCTGGGCAGAGAAGAGTGGGGATTTTTCTCTCTGGATGGGTGACAGCCAGCTTCTGAAGCCTGGCATTGCCAGGTTATCTGTCTGCTTCAGTTTCGGAGGAGAGGACATTCATTTAATCTGCCAAGGCCTGACCATTGGCAGCAACTTCCAGATGCTTACCTTCTCTTTGCCCTCCTTCGCTGCCTTTTTCCAGCTGCCAGCAACTCCGCCTCAGTATCTACCCTTCTTGCTTCAGTGAAGAGCACGTGAAACTCAATATATTGGCTTTGAAATCCTTGCCCAGCTAGTGACTGCCTTGCTTAAATCCAAGACACGTTACCTCGGCATACTTGACTTTAGAAAGTGCTCAGTTATGCGACTGAGTGTCTAAAATCTGAGGAGGTTGCGTGCTCCTATGCAACCGGCTTGCCTGGGTGTCAAAATGCTTGTATCTAAAAACAACTCCACTAGGTGGAGCTCTGTTTAAGGTTGCCCCAAGGGCCAACCGCCCTTCCCCTTCAGGGTTCAGCTCCCCTTTAAGAGCAAGACCTCCAGAGCGATAAGCTCCTGGAGGCAGATTTAGAAGACATTCCCAACCCTCAGCCTTTGGCTTAATCTCCAGATCAGACAGAAACTCCAACTACTTCCTTCCTGAAGTGCTTCATCTTGGATCCAGTTCCTTCCACCTTCCTTGGTCAGGGAGTATGCGGAAGGACTCACTATAGGTATCACAGATTCAGTTGGCAATACACACACACAAAAAAGATTATCTAGGATGAAAGAAAAGGCATCTGAGGGCTCTCGGGCCATGGGCATAGCACAGGAGGTGACTATCTCAGGGTTAGCCTGTGCCCTTCACAGCGATAGTTGGGTGGGTGGAGAAGGCACTGTCAGGACTCCCTGGTGGGTGCCATCTGGCCCCCGGGTAGACTGAGAGAACTCTGTGCCTTTAACACCTCTCAGCAACACTCAAGGGCCAGCTGAGAACGATAGGGTGGTTTTGACACCATGGCAGGACAGAGTACATTTCTAGTTGAATCTGAAGGACTTAAGGCAGAAGAAAGGACCTGAGGCAACTTTTTTCTGTCAGAATTACTCTAAGTGTTTCAACATGGGACTGTGGACTGGGGAGCCATCCAGCCAACTCAAACTGAAAACAAATGGGACTGAATAGAAAGAAACTCTGAAGAACCTTCTCAGGCTGCCATAATTATATACCTTGAAAGAGATTTGCTCATTTATTGTCTAAAAAGAACATTTAAGTTTGCTAAGAGACAAAGAGACAGAAACAAAGCTTCCACAGCCATTAACTCCAGTGATGAGGGTTGAAAAATGCAAACTGAAACATCCTAACAAAAAGGTGGCACATGGAAAGTCCTTAATGATGAACTCACTCTTTTCTCCTGGGCAACATTCTGTGAAGTTTGGAGGACATGAGAACAAATTCTCTCATCTGCACCTTCACTGTCTTCAAGTTGGCTCAGTTTATGAATGATGAAGAATGTGGAATAGATTCCCTTCTCTCCTGCAGTTTGCCTCTTGAATGGCTTAGAGGAAGAGACCCAAAGACAAAACCCCCATGCTGAAATCTGAAAACAAATTGGGCCCTCAGTCTTCCAAAGACAGGTTGCGGTTGCCATTCAAGGAGCACTGTGAAATACAGTAGATGCATCTCATACCAAGCGTCTTCAATTTCCTCTTCTCTATCCCTCATTTCCTCTCTCATCACAGCTGCAGACCCCATTCCCTTCACAAGGAAAGAAGTTTGTTGATTTAACCATCATCCACAATCATAACTTTGAAAGACCCAAAATTTGGTACAAAAATAAATACTAGCGACTTCAGGCAACAAACATTCATACATGGCTGTCTCTATACAAGATTTGTTCTCATTTTCTCATCACTAAGAAAATAGTAAAAGTGTTGGCTGAGTGAGGGCCCACTCAGCCTGCCCTGGGGGTGGGGCTGGCATAGCATGTGGTTCTGGGGATCAAACCACAGTCCCTGTGGTTGCCTAAGCTTGCTTAAACAGGTGCTTTAGGCCATTGAGCCTCTTGACAGCCCCTCATAAGTAGATTTTTTTTTTATAAGTAGATTTTAAAATGGAAATTAATTCATATTTTTTAAAAAGGTATCAAGTAGAATCTTAGGACTACAAAAACCAACTAAAATCAAAAATTTAATAAGAAAATCTGTAGTAAGTAGACATAGAAGAGAATAAATAGGAGATTGGGATTAAAGCATCAATTCTAAACATGGAAATAAATATTAAAACACAAAGGAAGTCATACTTAACATATGAAACATGTTTAAAAGATTCCTACATGTAATTGGGGTCTCAAACAGATAGAGGGAAAGAAAATAGTACATGAATTATGTATTGAGGAATTGTTACAATTTTTTCTATAAATGAAGACAAACGTTAAGTCACAGAATTACTAAAAACTCCGAATAATATAAATATAAAGAAAATTATACATAGACAATACCATAGTCAAATGGATGAACACAAAATACAAAGAGATCTTGGAAACAACCAAAGAAAAAAATATATTACCTTTAACAGTAGTAGTACTGTTAGTTTAACAAGACTCATAACTTCTCACATAGCAGCAAGACAATGGGATAGCGTATTATGTTTACTTATGTATGTATGTATGTATGCATGTATGTATTTTGGTACAAGGTCTCACTACACAACTTGGACTCATAGTGATCCTCCTGTTTTCAGCCCTGGGATTACAGGCATGCACCACCATGGCTGGACACAGTTTCAGGCTCAGCATGGCCTGGGGGTGAAGCCAGTGTGGCATGCCAGACCAGGTCCCTGCTGAACTATTTCGCTATCCCTGGGATAGCATATTTTAAATGCTCCAAGGAAAACAAGTCAACTTACAATTTTATCCATAAAAATAGTCTGTAAAAGTAACAGCAAAGTAAAACGTTTTCAGAAGAATACAAAAGGAATTCCTTATTTGTATACTTATACTAAATAAAAATAAATACTAAAGAAATTTTTCAGATAAAAAAGTAAAATGGAGTTTTATCCTAAGAGCTAGTACTGAAACAAAGAAGCTTAAAAATTCTTAACTGTGTTAACCTTAGCTGGTCATCAGAGGACATAAAAGATGCTGGCCCCAAGAGTTCAGCAGACCAGGGAGATGCAAGGATGGGGACCTTCATCTGGAAGGAAGTTGTTCCCCTTGAGCTCAGCTTCAAAGAGCTCTGGGGATGCTCAGTTTTTACTTATGGGCCTTCTGCCCTGGATTATCCACTTCCTCTGGGACCATTGGTAGTACAGGTGTGTTCCAAAAGCCCCTCTTAGCAGCAGGTTGGAGGTCTGGAATAGTTGGGCACTTGCTGTTGCTATTCCTGAAAAATGGCTGCTGAGATCCTTAAATACATACTTGAAACTCCATAGAGGATGCTTGGCATTTGGTGTACTTTAAAAACACTGTTTACTAATTTCTTTTCACTTAGCCAGATACTGGGATTAACAAACAACTCTTGAAGATTTGGCTTGATGCCACCTCTCAAATTAAGATCCTGGCTTAAAGGTCCTGATAGAAAGAAATGAAAGAAGGAAGGAAGAAGGAAGGAAGCAGGAAGGAAGGAAGGAAGGAAGGAAGGAAGGAAGGAAGGAAGGAAGGAAGGGTAATGTGTATTCAAATCAGCCAATTGTATATTTATATTTACCTAAATAATTAAATGTTATTCCATGTCTGTTGTCAAGCACATAATAAAAATTAGCCTTCAGTTTTGGGACACAGGGTTGGCTTCAACAGCCATCAAGAAAGAATAGGGATAGTAACTGTCAAGTTATGTTGGCTAGCATCCTTTGTTTCCTTATCCTCAGCAGGTATTGTTCATCACAGGAACCCTGGCTTTCATGGGGCAAGGCCAAAGCCTTGTAATCTCTCTTAATAGAACTAAGAGCTAGCCCTGGGATGAAACTTTGATGAGACCTTATTGTGGGTCCTTAATGGCAGGATCAAAGTTATATGCCCTTTATTACACTGTTTAGGGTAGGAGAGAGTAGACCTAGGAGATAAATGATTGCCCCCTGAATACCTCCCTCAGGTAGAAAACTTGAGGCTCAGAGAGTAAATTTTCTTAGATCATACAACTAGGTAAGGACAGAACCAGGATAAACCTAAGTAGGTCTGCCTTACCCCAAAGATCCTTGCTTTCTCCAGAATACCACACATCCTTCCAGGGGTGAGGATTTGATATAGAGCCAAGGCAAGAGACCAGGGGAGGTAAACAGAGTGGCAGTTAAACCCCTGGGAAGAAAAAACAGGCCAGAGGGAAGGCTGCAAAGACAAATCACCCAGATTTCACAGTCCTGGGTTGAAACTTGAGAATCTGAAAGTAGAAGGTGACATTTCTACCAGAAGGGAAGTAACTGGGACCAACAAGATACAGAAAACTCCCTTGGTAGCCAAGAAGAGCAGCAGACAGAAAATACCTGCTACTGGATCAATGTACCTGAAGTGAAAGTATTAACGTTGGGGTGAATGTTTCTAATGCAAAGGTGTATATTGTTATTGTTCTCTTACTAAGAGTAGTATCAGTGACTTTTCTGTTGCTGGGACAAAATATCCAACACACAACTTGAGGGAGGAGAAGCTTTACTTTGACCCACTGTCTCAAAGGGTTCAGTCTGCGGTTGGCTGGCTCCAAGGCAGAAGCAGAGCAGTGGAAGTGCATGCGGAGGGCAGCAGCTCACTGCATAGCAGCCAGGAATCAGAGAGGGAGAAGGGAGGAGCCATGGGTACACATATGCTCTGCCAGGTCACAACCCCAATGATACCTCTAGGCAAACCCTGATGCGCCCCACTGAAAAGAAAGTGCCCTGACAATCCGACTGCTTTCCAAAAGCCCCACCTTTGAACAATGAGATTTTGAGGTGATCCCTAAACCAACAGAGGAGCAAGCCATCACCTTTAACTGACAGGCTCCCATGGGATGCTACAGCTACATTAACAGTGAACCTAGAGTATTTGTTGCCTGGAGCCAACTGTGTTTCTCCCGCTTTCTTTGGGAGTTGAGGTTAAACCCAGAGCCTTTGTTCTAAATTGCATCCTGAAACCTTGATTATTTATTTTATTTTGAGACAAGCTGCTGTTAAGTCACCAACTTGCGTAGTTAGTTGGAACTTGTGATCTTCCTACCTTAGCCTCTCAGCATGATTGGAATTTCAGGCATGTACCACCTCACCTGGCTTTAGAAGCTTATGATTCTGAGCAAGTCCCCTAATTTGTAACAAAATTAATTTTTTGTGCTGGGCATGATGGCCCCATACCTGTAATCCTAGCAATCTGGGAGGCTGAGGTAGGAGGAATGCAAATTTAAGTCCCAAATGGGCAACTTGGTGACTTTGTGAGACCGTGTCTCAAAAACAAACAAACAAAAAACATTGGCCATGTAGCTCAGTTTGAAGGCCCTGGGTTCAACTACCAGTAAAACAAGAAAAGTAGTTTCAGCAATAATTACAAAACTGAACAAATAATAATAGCAGGAGAAGTGTAGAAAATGAAAAATGTCTCTTACTAAACTTCACACATAATGATAGCAGATAAGCAAATAGTACATTTCTAAAAAGGAGGGAATATATATATTGGGAAATAAATATTTTTAAATTAATCATTTGTTCTGAAAAAAATGGAGATAACTTTTACCTGCATTTTGATAATAAATAGAACACTGCAGCTTTTGGTTTTGTACACATTTATTTGTGACTTTTAGCAAAATCGATCTTCCATGCATATTTGCACTCGGGCAGTGTAGCCATATTTATCAAACCACACTCACTGATCATCGATAAATATTTTTCATTCATTTTAACTTCTGAAGTTTTCTTTCCTCTATAGCAGGAGAAATATAAAGAGTGAAGAAAATCTTGAGCATAGAAATAAATTTGTCAGACAACCATTAATCTTATGTCACAGCAAATTCCAGAAACAGTGACACAATCCATGCCTTTGTTTCTCAGGATCAATCCTGGCAACTTTTCAGTGTTTCCTCAGTTGAATTTTTTTTTTTTTTTTTTTGTTAAAAAGCTATCATAGGACTGGGGAGATAGCTCAGTAGAATAAGGGGCTGCCAAGAGGGTGCAGGGTCTTGAGTTCAATCCCCAATAATGGAAAAAAAAAAAACTATCATCATAAAATTTATCATAAATTTCTATCACTTTTTTTTTTCAGTGGCCATTTTAGCCCATTGTGGGGATGGGGCTGGTGTGGTATATGGTGGTGGGGATTGAACTGTGGTCCCTGAGCCTGCCTAAGCTTGCCTAAGCAGGCACTTTAAATGGCTGAGCTATCTCACCAGCCCTCTATTACATTTTGGCTCTCAAGTTTTTCTTCTATAAAAATCAGAGAAAGTGGCTCAATTTTAGCAAACAGACCTGAGTCTTTGTATTCTTGTCCATTTCCTGGTGAATTAGACTGAGGCTTTAAACCTGGCCTTAAATGTCTTCTCCTGTGTAAGACTGGCATGGCACTTTTGGTCACTTGTTCTAACATTTCCTCTCTGTAGGTTGGTCCTTTTTTAATGTAACTATTTCCTCCCTGGGGCAGTGTGAACAGAAGTAACAGCCTTCTCTACAATTTCTTTGCACTATTCCTCAAGGAACAACTCTCAACTTTGATCTATCTGCTTGTGTCTGCCAGCTTTCTGTGACTATAATAAAATAATGAAGGCCGAGGGTATAGCTCAGTGGTATAAGTGCCTACCTGACAAGCGCAAGGTCTTGCATTCAACTCCAGGTGCCAAAATAAAATAAAATAATGATAATTTATAAGGAAGCTTGGTTTATTTTGGCTCATGGCTTCAGAGTCTTCACTCCACGGTTGGTCGGCTCTGTTCTTTTTGGGCCTGTGTCAGCACTGCGCAGCATGGTAGGAGTGCATGGTGTGGAGTGGAGGAAGCTGTCTGCTTTGTGGCAGCCAAGAAGCAAGTGAGAATGGAATGGCCTGGGTTCCCCAGTGTTGCCTTCCAGGGCACATCCCTGGGACCTAATTACCTTGCACTGGGCTTGACATCTGAAAGGTTTCACCAGCTCAGCTCGCAGCAGCACTATAGGCTGGTGAGCAATTCTTTAATATGCAGGCCTTTAAGAGACCATTATCTAAATCACAGTATTGTTCAAGACACATTCTGACAGTGTGCAAATATCTTTGCATGATTATACAGAATGACAAAGTTGAATTCACTCAAGTTCCATTCCCGGGTCCCTACAATCAACACTATTGTTTAATTCTTAGCCACTGTTTGGAACAAACATGCATAGCTGAGTTGACTGTCAAATTAACTTCCACGTGGAATATAATGTTTATTAAGGATAAACAATAAAAATGTGCTAATTTAGGCTTCCACATATACTACTAAATTCAACAGTAGCTGCAATTGTTCAGATCTTACACCAACAAAGGATTACTTGGGCAGGAATATTGTCTAAAGTCACTTGAAATGCCAGCATGTAGTGAGAATAAAAATCAGACCATCTTTTAGAGAATCTGATTAGGGTTCAGTGGTCTACAGACATTGATCCTAGAGCCCTACATTCCCTGCATCTGGGCCAACTGCTCCCCCAACCCACCCCTGTTATATCATTGACCCCACCCTACAGAGTTTGACTAGACAATTTGCTGGCCTTAACACAGTGTCTTGGGTCTCAGAAGCATCCCCTTCTGCTCCTACAACCATATAACTTCTTACATGCTGATTTTATTATACTGATTAAATAGATTTGGAGACTAAAATCCTACAGTTTTATTTTTTCCTGCTTAGCCTGGGAAAGGATCCGGTTGTCTCACGTCCCTTAAATGTTGCCATCTTTTCCACCTACCATGGTGTAAGTCACTAGGGAATTCCTTCTGGGGCTTCCTTTGGCCCCCTATATTCTATCTTCTCTGGGGCACTGGAAAGTGGCATTCTTGTCTCCTTTCAATTAGGTTTTATTTAGCTTTGGCATACTGACAAAAGTGACTTTACTCTTACTTCCTTAATTTTAAAGAAATAAATGAAAAAGTAACTGGATACTTTCTGGTGCCCTTTGTAATGTCCTCAGGGATTAGTTGGGTGGCCAAATGTCCTAGGTCAGACTGTGCTAGGTTCCTGCACATGGTCCTGAGAAATGAAAAGCTCAGCTCCTGGAATCACCCATCTTTCTCTAGCCTCCCAGGGGCCATGGTTGACTTTCCAAGCAATTGTGCTGTGCTTCTGGGTTTGGCATCTTCAAAAGGGTTGGCCCTTGGGTACTTCCAATCTGCTTTTGCATTCAGAACTAGATCACCTGGACAGTGAATGGCACATGTAAACATTCTTATGCAGCATGACACTGCCCTCGGAATGGGCAGCAAGGATTTCTTGGAGACAATTCAGGTTCTGCTCAGGGTCTACCTGATCCATTAGGGCCTCACACTGCTTTGCTTCAAACTGTGACAGAGGAGAGAGGCAGAATTATTACTCTCATTTTAGAAATGGAGAAACTGGGATGTTGAAGACTAAAAAAAAACCTACTCAGGGTGGTGAAGCTGTCCTCTAAGACAGAACTAGGAAGAAAACCCCTTTGTTCCCAATTTCTTGTTCATTCGGTCACCCCAACCCCAACTTGCTAACTCAGGCCTGGCACAGACCCAGACCTCCTGGTTACACAACTGGTCTCAAACAAGTGCTCAGCTAGCAAGTATAAATAGATGCAATGCCTTGTCTCTAAGAATTTATGATTCAAAAATCACAAGATTTGTACATTGAGCAACCAGCTATCTTTAGAAATATGGAAAATAAATAATGGCAAAGAAATAGCTCATTTCTATGACTTTGTTTATATGTATTTTTTTACCAAGACATGAAAGTGTTACCTATGTCTGACAACAACATATTTAGAAATAGTTCTTTTTTAAAAAAAAACTATTTACCAGGGGTGATGCATTTGTGACATGTGTCCCTGTGGACATTCGTGGCACGCTGTGACTTCATCATGGCTCTCTGCCCACTCAGCCCAGATGCAGCCTCGGAATCTTTCCTAACACAGCTCTCTGCTGAGCCACGTATTTCACACATGATTTCAATGACTATGCCAAACTCAATTTGCCATTGGCTACAGATTTGAGGCTTATTATTCTAGGAAATGTGAACTGAGTGAGATTTGGGTTATTTGCCCTTTCAGTTGGCTGCTTCCTGGTGAACTTGCTGTTTCCCCTACTCATTGACTCCCTCCCCTAAACCAGGGCAAGGAGGAATGACAGACAAGGAAGTGGCTAACTACGGCTTGAAGTGGAAGCCGCACACCTGAGGTTTG
This sequence comes from Myocastor coypus, assembly GCA_004027025.1. Lineage (NCBI taxonomy): Eukaryota > Metazoa > Chordata > Mammalia > Rodentia > Myocastoridae > Myocastor > Myocastor coypus. The sequence goes on along the minus strand of PVJA010023606.1, from coordinate 11,900 downwards.
CAAAACATTTGCTAAAGTGACAAACACTTTACTGCAGAAATTATTTCACTTCCAAGGCACTGCTCCCTGCTTCCAGAATGACTGCACAGTCTTTGTTTTTTGTTTGTTTGTTTGTTTGTTTGTTTTGTTTTTTTGTAAAAATCCCTTGGCCCACCCCTAGCCAGATGATTCTAATCTGTCCCATGCCCTTGATGACTACAGCCTGAGAAAATGCTTCTCTGCAGACTGTATTTGCGCTTCCTCGGAAAAGTGACTCTTGAAGCTTGAGTCAAACTGCTTAGAAATTATTTCTGAGAAACTCTGAGCCAAGCAGTAAGTGGATCCCAGGCCACACTGTCCTCTTCTGGGATAGCCACTTTCCTGCTTTCTAATTAGTACATTGTCAACTTTAGTCAGCTCCAGACTGCTGAAGCCTTGAGCCCTGCTCCTGGGTGAAATCCACTCCTCATTTTATGTTCACCTGGACCCTCAGGATGCAAAGTTATTTGGAAATAGTCTTTTCAGAAGCAATTAAAGCTTGAGATGAGATCACACTGATTAGAGTGAGTCCTCTGTCCAACAAGTGATCTTATGAGGCACAGAAAGAAACCAGAAAAAGACAGGGAAGCATTCTACTAGAACCTTCTGTGTGTACAGGGCTCTGCCAACACGATCTTCCAGAACTATGGGAAGTACATTTGTGTTATTTCAGCCTCCCTGGCTACTTGTTATGGCAAACCTAGGAGACTAATATACTTGCCAAATAATATATCTGTTCCCAACTCGTTGCTCAGACCTTGCTCTTGGGGGAGAGCAAGCTCACACTCAGATCATATTGCTGCATAGCTCCACTCACTGGGTAGCCATGGGATCAACCTCAGCCACCAGGTGAGTGGTAGCCAACCTGTGACACACATGCCACAATGGGCTGTTTGTACCCTTCAAAGCTCTGATAGGTCTGCCATCGCTGATAGGCTGTATCTTGAAGGGAGCAGAGCCCATTGTCCAAGCAAGCATTGTGCTCTGGCATCAGTGAGTATGGAGGGAAACCAAAGGCCCACAGTGGCTTGTGGCCTCAAACAGTTCAGCACGTGACCCAAGAAGAATGAAGGCAACTGTGGGCTACCGGGCTCTGGAAATAGGGTGATGAAACGGCAGAAACATATTCTTTGTATTTTGGGGGGTAAGAATTGTTTTACAGTGAGGAGACGGGTGAGTTGTGGAGATTGGAGGAATGATTTTTGCAGATCATTGGGTTACAAATCTATGGTAGTTAGTTGTGAGGATTCAGTGAATCAAGGCATTTTGTCTGAGAAAAATGCTTTTACAGTTAACACCTCAGAATGAAACATGAAAGTGATTTTCTTTCTGCTATTTGGTATATTTTTCCAAGGTGATATTTCTCACTGTATTTGAAAGCACCTGAATGCAACCCATACTTCATTTTAAGAGAGAAAAATCCTCAAATCTTCTTGCCTTTTTCTTCACTTAGTTATTGAAAAATCGCTGAAAAGCATCAGCAGCCCATGCTATGTTTTCATAAACTTGAAAAACCATCTAGTCAGTGTGCCTTGGTCCTCTTTGGAAAAGAAAAATACGTTTTCCAATGAAGAAGTATACTCATTAATGGTGATTAAATCTCCATGGCATTCTTTACTCCCCTTTGGTGGCCAGGGGAGAAGGCATGTTCAGAAGACTCGTAGATTCTACAAAGAACAACCACTTGATATTCTTGTAGTTCCCACTCGGCAAGCACTGGTATCTGAGAAGACCAGGAATGGAGGAATCTCATAGCCAATCAAAGAAGTGGACAAGAGACAGTGTCTGACATCAGTACCCCTACCCCTCTCATCTTCTCCAGGGTTAGGCTCTCTGTGCTTGCAGCCGTGGCCTCTGATGTCCTAGTATTCGCTAAGAATGACTCAGAGGGACCGCCGAGCCAAGCAGTGTCTGCAGGCTGTCATGCAAGGCACATAGGATAAGATGCAGCTGGAGGAAGGTGGGCGTTAGTGGGAAGGGAAGGCAGGGAAGCCTCTGGCTACAGCTGCTTAAGAAAGGCAGCTCTCCTGGTGCCGCCACACAGGGGCCCGCTGGCCCACACAGACTGAAATCTTGTGACTGCTGCCATCTCTTTCCTGGGACTCTCTGTTGCCCACCCCATAAGCAAAAGGAGCTGAATGGAAATCCAGAATGCAACTTAGATGAACTTTTGTATTCTCACGCACCAAAATTATGCTTTTTTGTCATGATTCTGGAAACCACATTCTGATCAATGAGAATAATTTATAAAATAAATTCCAAGTAGAAGTCACCTTGCTCCCTGCACATCACACTTTCCATGGTGCCATGTGGAAATTCAGCCACTCAAAAAGGTTGGTATATTCCTAATTCAGAAGAGACAACAGACTTTCTGAGAAAGGACCATCATGTAAGGTGTGCACAGTGCTCATAAGCCCCAGGGAGAGGTGGCTATGAGCCAGTCTGGGTCTAGATCCGACTCCTTATGGCAGGAATCATCCTGCTTAGCCCACCTCCTTGATGGGTAGGTTCTGCGCGTATGACCTACACTCAGCTGTTTCTGATATTTTCCAGTCTTGTCTTCACACTGTCAGTCAGTTACCCAGTGGCGCTCTTCAGTGGTTCAAAACTATTTCTAGCCCATTAAAACTCCTAAGTGAAAGAGAAAACTTGCAGGTGGGCAACCTCTTCTTTCCAAATAATATAAGCTTGGAATACAGGTCCTGCTGTTGGGGCTGAAGCAAAGGAGCACTTGGGATGCCACTTTAGATGGGGGTTTAGAAGCAGTGCCTGCAGGGAGGCGGTTAAGGAAGCTGCAGTCTGGTGGATCTGCTCCCCATCAGTCATCATGAACCTGCAGGGGCAGACCAAACGTTGTCTACTCCAGAACTGTGTCAGCTGCAGCTGGGAAGGGGCAGGGTGAGAAAAATACTACCTTGCCTTCCAAATCTGTTAGGATAACAGTTTGAATTTTATTGAGTAAATAATTATCTCTGTGGGTTTAACAAAGTAAAAAGCCCCAGTGTAACAACCATTAGTCATCTGTCTGAAGTAAGGCTTAAATATATATTTAACACATGAGGTTTTTATTCAGCATCCTAATTTAGAGTGAGCCATGCACTATCTATGCCTCCAGGGGGTAAATGACTAGTTCTTTTGGTAAATTAGGTTTTTGTTTTCATTTCCTGTTAGAATCTTTGGCTGTGGTTTTTAATGTATTTTGAACTAAAGGCAAGAATGGAGTGAAGTATACAGGTTTCTCATCACAATCTATGAGAAAATTGCAGTGTCACAGTAGGGACTTCAGGTCCAGTGGGTTTTGGCTCATGGGCAAACATGCACTGATGTTGTCTAGAATAAACAGGGAGCAGAGAGAAGCACTCTGGACAAGCAATAGGTCTTTAAAAACCATCTTGTGGTGGCCCGGCGGGATAGCTCAGTGGTCTAAAGCGCCTACTTGGGGAAGCTTGGGCAGCTTCAGGGACCATGGTTCGATCCCCAGCACCACATGCTGCGCCAGCCCTGCCCTCAAGGGCGGGCTGAGCCAGCCATAAAAAATGAGTGAATAAACAAAGGTTCTGAAACAAGAAAAAAATAAAATAAAATAAAAAAATAAAAAAATTCTTAAAAAAAATAAAAACCATCTTGTGGTGTATGGGGCTTTTTGTTGTTGTTTGTTTGTTTATTTGTTTTTGTGTTTGTTGGTTGGTTTTTGTCTATCTTGCTATTGTTAGGTAGTCCAGGCTCATTTGAAACTTTCTGTTGTAGCCCAAGCTGGTCTTAAGCATGCTATCCTCCTGCCTTAGCCTCCTAAGCACTAGAATTACAGGTGCGTGCCACCACATTCAGTGTGGTGAGTCTTGAAAAAGCTGTTAGTGACCCTTCCCACAATGCCTCTGCTGTCTTCTAAGCAAAGGCTTTGTGGACAGTGCTAGCAGATGCAATATTGGAATAGACTTGAGAGATGTAGTACTTTACCTTTTGATTACAAGGTGTCAAAGTTTTGTGTGTGTGTGTGTGTGTGTGTGTGGCCAGTGTCAATTCAGCTGGCTCTTGGCCAATGATGACAATTTTCTCTCACTAGAAAATGAAGGGATAAGGTATTTCCAGGAACTGAGATAGAAAGTGCCAGTTCCCTTAAATCCTGAGGGGTTACTCTGAGAGGCAGCCTGTATTCACAAGCTCCCCATGGAACAGGGCAGAATCAATAGCCAGTGAAGACCACAGCTGTACTAACTTTTCTCTCTTGCTGTGTCCTGTTCCCACCCTTTCCTTCTCAGGGGATCAATTCCTCAATAAATGACGTTCACATGAATCTCTCCCCATCTAAGCTCCAACAGGGTGCTTATCAGAAGACATGATTCCTTGGGTTTGGCCACCATAGAGGTTCCGTAGGCCTGAGTAAAACTTTGGAGGCTGCATGTCTATTGAACTCCAAAAAAGACTCTGCTGAAAATGAACCATCACCACACTGGGAAAGAGCTCACCTCTCTATTTACTTCTGAATCTTGAAGAGAACAGAATTTACTTTGAGTTGAGCGAACTTAGGCCCCCAAAATTCCTTGGAGAGTTTCATGGAAGAGGCCATGATGGCCTGGACAAAAGCATCACAACTTATGGCTAGAATCCTACATTCTGACACGGAGGCTAGATTCTCCTGTTGATGAAAGAGGTGTTTAAGATTTACCCAAACTGTGCCAAAGGGTTGCATCTGCCCTGCTTTTATAAAATGCTTTCAACTAACCCCAACATGCAGGTCCATACAACAATGGTTCTAAGCACTGAGGGAAGCAGCAAATGCTGCTTGTTACTAAATTCAAAGCTTTCATTTGCAACAGAGACTATTTGTACATAATCACTAAAATATTGATTGTACATTTAGTAGTGTCCTTAAAGACAAAACAAATCTGGTAACAGCTCCAAAGACTCTTACTGCAAACAATGGCCACCATTTCGGTGATATCATCATTACCAAAAAGTCAACTTTAATCATTATTGCCTTTTTTCAGTAATGATTGGTTAAAATTTTATAAAACAGTTTAGTGTCTGGAGCACCACACTCAGTGGCTGTAGCTCAGCTGCTGCCCGCAGGAGCTTCTCACTGAGGTCAGGGGCCAGTGATCATAATACAGTCAACGCTTAATGGAAAAGGACAGGAACAAGGATGCGGTGGAAACAAATCTGACTAGAGGAGTCAGGGAAATCCAGAAAATTGAGCGAATGGAGGAAGGAAAGGATACAAAGGAGGAAGAAATCCCAGAGGTGCCTGGACTAAAAGGGCCTTAGGGATCACTGGCAAGTGGCATTCCACAGTTGAATTTGGGATGAAATTCATAACCACCATTTTAAGAGTGGTGGCAGCCAGGAATCTTCACGTGAGCCCTACTCCTCCCTTCCACAAGACAGAATAACTGAAATGCTCTTTGTAGCTGTAATTATTTTGCTGCTTTACCTACCCAGTGAATTGGACATTTAAAAACTGATTGTAATTCTATTTTTTATTTTTCAAATTTCCATTTTTTTTCATTTTTCAAAATCTCCCTGATCACTTTCATAGGCTTCATTATCTTTGCAATTCCTTTTTGTCAGCCTTTAAGCAATTATCCATTGTTATTCCCATTTTGAGCCTGACAATTTCCTTACCTGAAGGGAGGAAATGTAATTCTGTTGCTCATTGTTAAGGTTAATTCTCACTTACAGTGGTCTGTTTGCTTGTGTTTTTCATATTCTTATTTTAAAACTCATTCTGTGGATCTTACTTACTGAGAATCCTGAGGGCTTCTGATGGGAATACTTTGATCCAGAGAAGATTTGAGTTGCTTCTACTGAGTGGGTGTGGCTCTGTCCCAGCCTGATGTGAGAGTACCCATTTCCACCCTGCTGCCTATCTTGGCAACCCATGACTTTGCAGTGATAGTGAGCCTTTTAGAGACCAGTGCTCAGATTGCATCTTGGAATCCATTTATGTATTGCCAAGTGCCAACACTACAATTAAATCTGAATACTGAGGTTTTAGTTTAGAAAAACAACTCATATGTTAGCATTTTTTGTCTTAAAAGAGAAACAAATAACACCCATGCCATAGATTTACCACCACTGGCTTAGGCTACTAATGTAACTGGCATCGTGGCTCAAGGCAACTTGGCCTTTCTTACTTCCTTGTTCCTTAAGGTTTCCATTAGGTTTCAATTCCTTTTTCTCAGCCTTTAAACAATTATCCATTGTTATTCCCATTTTGAGCCTGACAATTTCCTTACCTGAAGGACTCCTCCCCCTCAATACTTAATATGAGTCCATCAATGCAATCCAGTCATGTTGGTGCATGCATGTAATCACAGAACTTTGGGAGGCTGAGGCAGTAGACTTTAAAACTCAAGTCCTGGTTGGGCAAATGAGTGGGGCCATGTCTCTGGGCTGGATCCCCAGTGCTTACCTGCCGCACACACATAAGATTATTTAATAGTTCAGGGTCAATGAGATAGCTCAGCAGATTAAGTGCCTGCTTAGGCAATTGCAAGGACCAACGTTCAACCTCCTGGCACCACATACCATGCTGGTCTCACCTCCAAGTATACTGAGTGGACCCCCAAGATCAGGCATGGTGGTGCTTGCCTATAATCCCAGTGCTGGGGAGACTGAAAACAGGAGAATCACTGAGTCCAAGCTTTGTAGTAAGATTCTGCACCAAATACATTTTTTTAAAAAAGGGAGTTAGTTGTTATAGCTAATAGTGATAGACTTCCTCCTCCTTCCACTTATTTCCACTTAACTTTTTGCTTTATGGTGGGTTTAGGGAGGTGCTGAAACACTGGCAAATTCCTCAGTTATCTCTCAAGCAAAGTGCTTAGAAAATAGGAAATGTCTTACATAACTACTGATTTACTGGTTAGTATTTTAAACATCAAATCAGACAAATTAACATGCTGCACAGCAATGCCCCTTTCAGATCAATGCTCTAGTCTTATGTGGTGTGGTCTTCCTAATTATCTGAGCTTATGTTATTCTAAGAGCTTCCTCTCTTCACTCACAAGTGATTAATGCAATGTTGTTGGGACAGCTTCGCCCACTGCCACCTCCAAGCCTGTTGCCAATAGTGGCTTGCAATGGCTGGGCCGGCATCCCAGAGGCCTGTTTGTTTGTCCTAGTATTCATTACTCTCTGGCTCTCCTCCCATCTGCTGCCCGTGCAGAGTTATTTATATCAACTCAGAGAAGGCTTAGGGAGCTTCGCTGTTATAACTCACATCCTCAGAATGCCTTTCATCCCAGAGGACTTTGCACGTGGTATCCTCCTAGCAAACCCCTCCCTAGTGACCCAGGGGGATCTCCTGGTTTCCGTGGGAAGTGGCAGCTGCAGGTCCATCTGTTTGGCTGATAAGGGCTTTGCAGTCAGATTCAGAATCCTGGCCCACAAAATACGCAGAGGAACTTGCCCAAAGAGGTTGTGACAGCTGAGTCACAGAGGAGAGCACTGAATCTGCAGTTCTGGGGGCTGAAGGATGCCAGTGGAGCCAGGCGCTGAGTCATGCCTCTTAGCCCAGTGAGGTACCTCACCACCTGTCAGTTTCTGGAAGAAGATGCCAGCACCCTGATTCAAACATTAGACAATGTATCCATATACCCAAACAGGTCACGTAAAAGAATATATGCTATATATATGTCACACCCACCCACCCACCCACTCACCCACACCCCCCCACACAAAATGTGAACATCATCATTATGCACTAGAAACATTTTTTAAAAAAATTAAAAAAAAACACTCAGAAATGTGCAGTTTGCACATGTCTGTTTTTTAAAACAAAATAATAAAAACAGATGAGCATTTCCCACTCCAACTTATTTAATCCAGAAATTTTCTTCTAAGTAAAAAGAAGGAAGGGGGATGAGGACTGCCTAAGTTCACCTTTTGCCTCACTTCCAGGCCTGCTTTATGAGCTCCAAAGTTTTGAGGCCTCCAAATGGTTTACTGGTGTCAGTGGCACATTTAGTCTCTAACAATTCATTGGCTCTAGTTTTTTTTTTTCAACCAATATAATCTATTAAAGCCACTGTCTCATCCTTAGACATAGGCTAGAGCTCCAATCAAAGTTTTCTACTGTTCTTGCAGCAGTCTAAATTAACAAATTAAGAGGGACCTACAGGCACAGATCTCTAAAGAAATTAGATCGGCTCCAGAAGGAATCAGGCTAAGGCAAGGCACGAGAGTCAACAGTATTTTAAATAAAATTGAACAAATTACTGACAAATTTGTGCTCTTGTTGGCACTCACAGTGGCTGCTGAGGTATAACTTTGGGAAAAAGACCAAAGAGAAAATGTATGGCCTAGCAAAATTTTATGCTGAAAATAAACTTATTCAACTTATTTACAAATCAGTGCTACACTATCAGATCACTGGAGGAAGCTGCCACCCATCTCAAGTTTCTGAACAGGCTTTTTTTTTTTTTTTTTTTTAAATCAGGGGAAATCAACATTGCACCACAAGACCAGTGTTGAAATCCAGAGGGTAAACGGAGGTGGCGAGTGTGGGCAGTAAGTTTCAAAACAGTGGTTTTGAAAGAGCCCCAGTGCCTGGCCATGGCTTGCTGGCTGGCACAGTGCTTGGCGCTGTTTGCACACTCAGAAAGGTTATTTGCTTCACTGCTCTAAGTCTATTTCAAGAGCTCAAAGAGGCAGCTTCTGGCTTCCTCCCCCGTTCTCCTAAACTCAGCACTCACCGTATGGCATGGCCATTGGTGAAAGATTCCCTTTGCTCTGAAGGGTTCCTATTGTGCTCCCTGAAGGTCAGGCTGAGTCAATATGACAGCTTGGACTTTCAGCTTAGAACAAGCAGATGTGAGCCATTCCGCTTTGTTTCTGGAGAAAGGTAAATAGTAGTTTATAGAGATTCTTCAGGACTCAGTGTAGTTCTTTGGTAAGCTGCTTAGGCTAGAAGTTTTAAATATATTCTGCTTTGTTCATTAACAAATTTTATTTAAAGAGGTTTTGACTTTATTATAGAATATTTAAAAATTAGAAATAAAAAATGCAAACCTTGGAAATTTTAAGCTTTTTCTAATTTCTCTCTGGTTCTCAAGCTGTGGTCTCTTTCTTACTTATCATGTTGTCCTCTCTTCACAGAGAAGACAGAAAGAATTAGAAAAGAACTCTTAAGTCAGACCTTTCCCAAGCTGCTGGTTACCTGCATCTGTCCCTGGGTGTGGAGGCTTCTTCCTGCTGCCCTGGGAAGCTGCTCCTGCAGCTTGCTCCATAGCCACCCACTGTCCTACATGACCATCCCCATGAATACACAGTCACTGTCATAGTCCCATTTTAAGAAATCCATTTGCTGGGGACATAGCTCAGTGACACAGTGCTTGCCTGGCAAGCACAAGGTCCTGAGTTCAATTCCTGACACCAAATAAAGAAAAAGAAAAAAATCCTCTTGATTTCATGTCCCTCTACTGCCTGGCTCATTTCTCTGCTTCCTTTTATAGGAACTTCTCTCTAAAGAGAAATTTGTTCTGTTTCCACCCCCTTGCCTCCTATTCTCTCCTGAATTCACTCAAAACTTTTCATGGTAACAGGAAAACTATTCTTGTCACAGTTTTCAATTAGACCCCGAATGTCAAAGTCATGGCACTGCCCACACACTGGTGGAGAGTAGCAGGGTCCCCAGCAGCCAGTTCTAGAAATGGCTATGGGCAGATTTCCTGTTTCAGAAGCTCTTATCCATGCCTGATTCCACAACTCTTCCATCAACACCCTTTTGTTAAAATTCATTTTTATTTAAATTAGCTTGAGTTGGTTTCTGATACTTGTAGTAAAGACCCCTAGGTTAATTGATTGGAGAAGTGAGGCTGGCTTGATTCTGTAGGTAGTTATTTCTAAAATACAGATGATTTGGAGTTCTACCTGGGCTTCTTACCATCAGGAGGAGTGGAGGCAGGGACTGTGTGGATTGGATAACCAATCTTTTACTGACCAATAGTAAAAGTTACTCAACTTTTATCATCCCCCTCCAAGCCAATCAGCCTTTCTTCTTGCACTCCCGCCCTTTCAGATAACTTTCTCCAATATAGAGCTGCCACCATACTTATTTCAGTTCTGTTTGTCCACTGAAAAATGGGGCAAGCAACTTAAAAACTAAAATGGCCAAGTGATACAAACACGAATGAGTTCACAGGAAAGGAACCATTAATGACCAAACAATACATGCAAAAGATTGAAAAATCACTGGTAACAAGACATCAACCAGATCAAGAAACACTTAAATCTGGTAGTACTGAGTTGAGGAGGACATATGGCAGTGGGACCTCTACAGCAGTTTTCTTGGAAAGAAAATGGACAATATCTAGAAATGATGATGGGTGCCCTTTGGCCACAACTATGGAGCCTGCACAAGATGATGTACATGCATGTGTGTAGCATCAGTATTTTTAATAAGAAAAAACTATAAGTTATTATTAAGAAATTGGATAGATAAATGCTATACACATACCAAGAGTAATACCCAGCAGCAAGAATGAAAGAAGTTTGGCTTCCTGTTCAGCATGAGCAAGATTCACAGATTTCACATGGAAGAAAAAAGCAGGACACAGTACCTTACAAAAGCTAAAAATTAAGGGAAGTAAAGCAATATTGTTCTTAGGGTTACATGTACATGAAACAAAGAATAAAGAGATACACAGAGGGGCCAAGGAGATAGCTCAGCATCATAAGTGCCTGCCTGGCGAGTACAAGATCATGAGTTCAATTCCCAGTACCTAACAAAAAGAAGAAATAGATGGAAATGATAAGTAAATTACTAAATTCTAAGTAAACGTTACTTCTTGGGATACAGCTGTTAAGGCAAAAAGATAAGAATATAATAAGGAATGAGGTCAAAGGTTCACGGTGTTTGCTGTTTTATTTACTAGGCTGGGTTGAGGATGCTTTCTCACATATATAAAATGCTTCACAGTAAAGAAATGAATGAAACCAAGGGACTAGGGGAGAGGGGTCAGCCAGAGAAGTTTTGTCAGGTTAGTCAGGGGCTGCAATGGGTGCTGGAGCACTGTTTTTTTCCTAGAGGTGGCTTTGAGATCAATCTGGGCCAAGATTTGGCCAATGTTTGTACCACACTGCCCAGTTTCCTGGTTCATGAAATAATGAGTCTATTGATACTGAGTATCTGCTTTCTGCAGCTTCTCGTCCCTGAGTTGCTGGAAAGAAGTGTGAGCGGCTAACAATCAGGCTGGGTTGCTTCATTGCTGTTCTGGCCTCCTTCCTGTTCCAGATTAGGTTTATTAAAAAAAAAAAAAAAAAAAAACAGGCAGTGCTTTTGTCTCTGAGTTCTTGGCCTTGTGCTTTTTCATTAGGCTTCACCAGCAGCAGCAGGGAAAAAAAAAAAAAAAGATGTGAGTATAAGGAAAACATAGCTACCATGGGCTTAGTGGCATAACCGTATGGGGAATTAGTTCTATATTCCCTCAGTACCAGAGCAATGTCACTGACGGCTCACTGTGTGAAGAATGTCTGCCCAAATGTTGAGCAGCTGTAGTGCAAAGTGGGAGAAGCACCAGCTATCAATTACCAGTATTTATCAAGATTCTTTCAAAGCCCACGTGTCCCCTCAACTAAACAATTCTACTTTTAGGACACTAACCAAGTATAATCATCAAATCTTATAGAAGATTTATATCCCCTAAATTGCAAAGCAAACATAAGTCTGTCAAAGTAGGGGACAGGGAGCAGCAGGCACAGGGGCCGAGGGATCAATCCCTGGGTCTGCTGTGCTGGTCCTGCCCCTGGGGCACGCTGAGAGGGCAATTGAGACTGGGCATGATGGTGCCCCTGTAATCCCGGCTCTTGGGAGGCTGTAAGCAGGCAGATCACTACAAGTCCAGGCTAGTAGTGAGGAGGAGAAGGAGAAGAAGGAGAAG
>PVJA010023605.1:0-32766 GCA_004027025.1 Myocastor coypus | reverse complement strand
AGGGAGAGAGGGAGGCAGAGAGAGAACATTAAGTAATTCTAAGGTCATCCAACCAGGAGGTAGCAGAGCTTGGGTTTGAACCCTTGTTTGCATGAGATTGAAATTCATTGATCTCCCTTTGCACAGTGGTGAGGGTCACAGGTGTGTGTGTGTGTGTGTGTGTGTGTGTGTGTGTGTCTTCGTGATCGTGGGCATTAGAAACTCACGCCAGCTGAACTGGGCATCATAGGTGAACTGTTGGCTCTAGACCCCACGAGCAGACAGCTGGGTACTGGTGCTCTGCACGCTGCCTGGGCTTGCGCTGGCCGAAGTGGTGCCAGGCCCAGCTGCCAGGTGCACTTCCTCCCCGGCCCTGCAGGGGTGGCAATGGTGGCAGCAGCGAGCCAGGCCCTGAGGCCTCGTTCTGGTCCAGCGGCAGGTTGTGCATTTCGTGGGCTCCCGGATCAAAGGTGGGGCTTCTTCTTTCCTCCCTGGCTCTGGTGTTTGTCTTCATCCTGGATGTGTGTCCTTTCTCTCCCTCCAGCTGCTTAGGCAAAGGACACCTGAGCGTTGGGGTCACGGAACGCTGTCACTGTCTGCTGCTTTCTCAACACCTTTCTTCTGTCCAAAGTGCTGCCTGACAAGGAACTTTAAAAATTATACAACTGCGATTTCCCTTGCTCTTTTATTCCTCTCTCTTTACACATGAAAAGAAGAGTAATGTGCCTTTGCCTGGTGTGACCCCTCGGGGCGTCTCTGTCTCCCCGGCATGGGCTGATGCTTGCTACGGAACTGTGGTCTCTCTCCCTCTATGACTTCCTGTGTGAACTCTGTGTGTCCCTCGAGACAAGGTTCCACTGTCCACAGAAGCCACTGTACTGCGGGAACCCGAACACCCTCTGTGACACAGGGAAGACTGGAACTTCTCAAGGGTGGGCTGTGTTTGCGGAAGTGAGTCATGCGTGTTGACTGCATACATTTTCAGGCTTTGCTGGGAAATAGCGCTTCTCCTCTCCGGCAGTTAGGATGTAAAGGAAGTGTGTGCGAGTGGCCGTAATGGGCCTCCAGAGGATGCTGTGCAGACCCGAGGGACTAGAGAGCGGTAAGCACAGAAGCCAGGAGGCAACAGAATCTGCGATCATTTGTATCAAAGACACTCAAGGAATTTAAGACTTTAACAACTTTATGGCACGCAAGAGTGCATTCATGAGGGCAGAGGGCAAGGGGCTGTAACAAAGAAGCAGGCAAAATGTCACAAGGGTGAGGCTGGGGAGATAGCTCAGAGGTCTACACGCCTGCCTGGCAAGTGCAAGGACCTGGGTTTGATCCCTGGTACCACATGTCTTGCCAGCTCCGGAACCCCAGGTGCACAGTGCCAGCCACCATAACCAGGTATGGAGGCACATACACCTATAATGCCAGCACTAGGGAGGCTGAGACAGGAGGATCACTACAAATCTGAACTGTTTAGCGAGACCCTGTACCAAATTAAAAAAAAAAATCACAAGTGCACTTTCCTGTGGGGTAGTAGATGATGCGTGGTGGCTCTACAGGGTCATTCCTGGTCTGTGACACTTCCTCGTGAGTGTCACCCTCATCTTCACGGTCACTGCTTTTCATGGCTGCCGTGTCTGGGCGATACGGGCCATCAGAACTAACACCTGAAAGCCCGGCACGTGTGGGAGCTGTGCACTTCGTTGGTCCTTCATCCCACTGGCAAGAGCTTGGTCTCGAAGCTCCAGGCAGACAGCTGGCTCCCAGGGAGGCTGGGGCTTGCGGGAAGGATGAACAGCCAGAGGTGGCTCTGGGCTCTGCAGGAAGAGCAGGGGGAACAGAGTGCGGAGCCCGGTGGGCACAGCCTGCTGCAGGACGCTGGCCCCGGAAGATGAGGCCAACCGTCATGTCAAGTTGGTCTTTAACCGCAACACGAACCCCGACCCTCTCTCCCCTCTTCCTGGTAAACGTCTGGGTGGATTAAGCGCTTTGGGGCTGAGGCAGCCGGGCCCTTCCGGCTGCTCAGCAGTGAGATACTGTGTGCTTATTTGAGAGTGCCCCTGAGGATTTTCTTTTTCTCTCCAACAGGAACAATGACTAGCAGCACACTAAAGAATACACCTTTTATTCTGTAAAGGCATAAAAGCCCTACTTGGAGGCTTCACTGACAGCTCCTTCCAATCTCGCCTGAGATTTAATACAGCAAATACATTCCATCTCAGCGCCTCAGGGCGGGGTCTTGGCAAACAGCTTTCACAGGAGTACTTTGGCAAGCGGCTGTCTTCTTACCGTCCAGGGGCCGGATGGAGGAGGGGGTGGCTTGCAGGGGTACACACAGGTTTCTTTGTGCAGAGGATGGGCCATAGGGCTTTGATTGTAAGGCCAACCCTTGGCACGCGGCCCCGTCCCCAGGGGTCACTCTTGCCCCTGGCCGTATTTACTGTGACTGCCGTGTGCACACGTAAGGGGCAGGGTCTGTGCATAGTCTTCTTTGACGTATGGGTTCATCGCGGTAGCTGTTCAAAGTGGGGAAGTTCAGTGCCACACACTCGGCTGCGGACGGCGGCTTTTGGACAAGTGTACGGTGTGCCTCAGCCTCCCTGAGGTTCCTGTTGCGCTGTGGGTCTCAGAAAGATGATGGTTCCAGGCAGGAGCTGGAGGTAGGAAAGCTGGCTGGGGGATGTGGGGGGACATGGGGGGATAGCCAGGAAGTGGGAGAATGTCCTCATCGGGGACAGGGGGCTGCGGGCGCCGCTCACCCCTCGGAGAAGTGTGTGGAGGTCCTGAGGCCGCGTGTGAGAATGAAGAGGGAAAGAACAGGGCCAGCATCTGCGCAGCGTGGAGTTTAAGCGTGTGGCCAGTCCCCTCACCACGCACCCCCGTGTTGCCGGCAGGATGACAGCCCTGGCAGGTGGCGGTGGTTGTCGGAGCCGACACGCCATCCGATGGCTGAGCCAGGACCTGCCGCCCAGTGCTCTGTTCTAGACTCTACACCCAGGATGGCTGAGCAGCCAACAGGGGGCTGGGGGTGGAGGCTGCTTTCTTGGTGAGTGTAGGGACACTGTGTGTGTGTCACCCAGAGTGTACAGTGCAAGAGGGACCAAGGAAAGGTGGAGCCTGAGAGACAGGAGGGACCAAAGCTCCTGAGCGCAGGGTCACTGAGTCAAAGCTGCAAGGGACCAGGTGGACCTGGGGTCAGGGTGGGGACCCAGGGCAGCCTCTTCTCTCAGTCACCTGCCTTGTCAGGTAGTGCTGCCCCAGACGTGGACTCAGGCTGTTCTCCTGTCTCCTCTCCTCATGGTGACCCTACTGGGTCCTCGCCCATGACCCTAATGTGGCTCGGAGGAGAAGCATCCAACAAGGGACCCAGGAATAGTCCCAGCACAGCCTCCACCTCCTGGTTGTCCCCAGAGCCCTGTCCTGCTGCCCCCTGGCTGAATCTAGCTTGGCCTCCAGTGGCCCAGGTGAGCTGGCAAAGCCATGGGTCTCTCTCTGACATCCTTTCTCCCTGGCCACCAGAGTCTTCAAGCTCCCAACCGTACAAGGTCCGAGTGGGCCGGCCCTGGTCCTCCCCAGGGAGCACCTGCTGTGTGTGGTCTTTTGCTGGCCTTCTCCTTGGCTAATGACCACCCCGAGCCTGAGCTGAGTCCCGTTGTGGCCGCGTCCCCAGTCTGGGCTTTCACCTGGCCTGTGTCATCCGCCTCCCTCTACCCTCCCTCCCTCCCTCCCTTCTATTCCTTTGTCTCATTTCTGTTTGGCACTTTTCAAACAGCTAAGAAGGATGGGGCAGAGGAGAACGAACACCCCAGAGTGACGAGCGCCCTGCCAGTGGCTTCAATAGTCATCAACTCACAGACACTCTTGGTCCATCTAGACAACCCTTCCCGCTTCTGGACACACACACACACACACACACACACACACACACACACACACACTGGGTTAGCTGGCAGCCAACTCTATATATTACATCATTTCCCCCCTATGCCTTCTGCTTTCCAGCTCTAACAGGTAAGCGTCTCTATAAAGTAAGCACAACAGGATCGCAACGTATTTCGCCCCACCTCTCACAATTGACGGAAACCATCACATACACCTCCACACGTATTTCCATTTCTTCAGATTACCTGGTAAAGGTTCTCTTACAGAGCTAGTTTGTTCAAGTCCTGTGCTAGAGAAGTTCTCTCACCGTGATAGACGGAAAATGTCCCTGCGGTCCCTGTAATCTATAGATTCTCACAACCTCTTATTTTTGCCGCTCTCAGTGTATTTATGGAGGAAGTCAGATGTTTGCCCTATAGTTTCTAACTATCTGAGTTTTACTGGTAATTGTTACTTTTCTTTTCTGTTCTTCTAGTCTCTTTTCGTGTGGTATTGGAATTGCACCCAGGGCTTCACACAGGCTAGGCAAGCGCTTTACCACTCAGCTGCACCCTCAGCCTGTTTTATGCTTTACCAAGCCCTGGTTTTGCTCCATTGCTCCGGCTGGGCTCCAGCTGGTAACCTTCCTGTCTCAGCCTCTGAGTGACAGGAGTATAGGTGTGTGCCCGTTTCCACTCTGATGGCGCTCTCGTATTGTCCTTTACTATGACCTCTGTCCCTGCGCTTCCTATAACTATCCCACTTGGTAGCCTAACTGTCCCATTCTCGAAGAGGAATGTCATCCCTCGCCTCTGCTGTCCCTAGACCTGGAAACAATGCCTTCCAGAATGGTCTGGAAGGGAGGGAAATAAAGCCAGGAAAGGGGGACAAAGGAAGGATGAGGGAGAGACTTCAGGAACTTCTATCCAGAACAGTGGCTCCTGGGTTCATCCCAGCCCTCTGAAAGTGAGAGCCTCCCACCTGCGGAGAACGGGGCCCTGGACCCAGGCACTGCCAGCCCCCCACGTTTCAAGCTAGGGCAGGCCTCTGCAGCTCTGAAGCGCGGGCTTCCGGACTCCAGTTGCCACGCCCATCGTCTGCTGCGGGGCAGCGCCTCGTTCCTGCCCTGTCAATGGGAGCTGGGACTCAGCAGGACATAGCCTCTGGGGGGTTGGTGGTGTGGCCCTCCTGCCCTGGGAGTCCAGGTGGCTCCCACTGCCTGACACGGCCCTGCCTACCTGCTTCCCCTGGGCTGCTCCTTCCCGGCTCCCAGAACCCACATCCGGCCTTGTCTCCACCCCCCGCACCTTTCCGAGTTGGTGGCAGCCCGGCCGTCTCCTCTGCCACCCTCCTTCCCTTCCCTGCCTCAGGGTGTTGGACTTTGGTGTTCTCCTTTAATCATTATTTGTTTGTTTATCTTTCCACTGGTTTCTCCTCACCAAGCCAATCTGAATTCATTTTGCAGGGACAGTTCCTCAGGACAATGTATCAATTGCTGTATTAAAATCAAGATGTATCGCCTCCCCGCCATCCCTCCCATCCCTTAATTTCTTAGTTTCCTCAAAGGCACAATCAAGTGTGTCTGGCATAATTTGTTCAATATAAACCCAGGCTGCTTGTGGTGTGTGTGCTTGTAATTTTAGGAAGATTTCTGGCAGTGTTTCATTTCTGGGATATTTTTCTTTATTGTGCTGAGTGATTGGATCTTGGTGACTAAGGTGACAGTGGAATGGATCTCAGGCCCGAACCTCCTCTCTGGACTCCACTTGTCCACCCATCCAATCGTCTGTTCATCCATACTTATAAAAAGCACACTGCCCAAGATGAGACCAGGGCCCCTATTAGTGACCTAATTTTTCCTAATTTCATCTGCAAACATCCCACTTCCAAGTAAGGTCTCCCCCACAGCTCCTGGAGATTAGGACTTTGCCCTGTGACTTTTGAGGGGATACAGATGAACCCAGAACACCTGCCCCGAGGGGCTCTGCTCCCTGGCACTCCTGGGCTCCTGGGTGGAGTGTCCTTTTGAGTTCTTAGGGGTTGTCCTTTTAGAAAAAGGCCCCTCCCAGCTTATGCCTCCAAGGTGCCTTTGGTGGTCCTTCCCTCCCTAGCTGATAGCGTGGGAGACCAGAGGGCAGGAGGATGGCATGGTCAGATGGACAGGTGGGTGGACAGATGCACGGACATGCACCTGGGGAGAAACCGTGTGGAGACAGAGTGACGACTGGGTGGTGAGTTTCCTCCAGCCATGCCTGGCGGCCACCCGAAGCTGCACTCAGAAGTAACTGGCCAATGCTGGCCTCCCAGGATCCAAATTCTCACCTCCGGAACTGTGAGACAGTTGATGTCTGTGTTCAAGCTGCCCTGCTTGTCGTCCTCTGGGCAGAGGAAGTGATGACAAGACAGGGATGGCTGGAAGTTTTGTAGTCCGACCTGAATTTGGATCCTGGTTCCACGTCTCGTGAACAGTGCAGGCTTGGGCAAGTTCATACGCTGTCTTCCCACCCCTGTCACCCCGTGAAAGTGAAGCCATGACCGTCTCTCTCCGGGTGGCATTGGGAGACACTCAGGCTGTGGTCGGTGCCCTGGGTTCGTTCCTCAACCCACCTGCAGGTCACCTGTGCACAGCTTCTCTACCTGTCCTGTGTCCTGTGTCCCCTGGCTGGATGGCGTTTGTTCTTTTGGGCACGGCAGTATCTGGATGGCAGGAGAGGCAGGAAACGCTGTACTTAATGTTCCTAAATCAACTCCCTTATCTCTGGGCAGGGCACAGGCCTGCACCCCTGCTGTCTGCAGGAATAGCACCCACTTCCGGCTCCCTCCTCGTGTTGTGGAATTTCCAAGAAACCTGAGAGACCAGGAGGGACTACAGAAGGGCTTTGCTAGTATATGATCCAGCCACTAAATATGCTTACAACCAGGCTGGACCCTGAACCAAAGAGAGGTCCCCTTTGTTACAGTTTGTGACGTCAAGCAAGTAGTGATACAGAGGGAAACCAATGCAGTTGGTCCTGCTTGCCGCTAACCCTATCTTGGCCTTAAGAAGAAACACTTCCACGTACCTGAGGACGGTGGGATGCTGTGAAGACGATCTGTTACCCCATTTGTTAGTTTTCCAGTGAGGATACCCAGTATTGCCCCTCAGGGAGGAGCTTCGCAGGAAAGAACTGCGTGAAGAGTCTCCCTCTCTGTAAGGAAAGCACGGACTGAGGTGGGAAAGCACAAGCCGAATTCCTGACAGAGGGACTGCCAAGGAGCTGCTTGCCTGGGAAGGTTTCACACAGGAAAAGAGAAGCTGTGTTTCTGCCCGAGTACTGCTTTACTCGCTCCATAACTCGCTCCCCAATTTTTGCTTCTGGGTTTGATTTTAAAGCGCGCCAAGGGCAGACAGGAGGATGTCCCAGGGTAGTTACAGCAGTTGCTACACGGGATCTGTTCAGTATCAAGTGACGTGCAGGGAGCCAGCAGGGCGGAGAAGGGCAGGTGTGCGCACGCGCACCGAGTCTCTGCCCGGTGTCACGTGGCTGCGGCGTCTCCGCTCCATAGCTACGTGCCAGGTGAGGTGAGTCACGGCCGCAGGGATGCGGTAGAAATAGTGCGGACCTGCAGGGGCTGAGGATCGCCCTCTGGGCGTGCAGGAGGAAGACGTGTCCCTGCATTATTTGAGTGTGTGGGCCACAAGGACTACAGTACACACTTGTGTGCCATAGACTATCTATCTATCTATCTATCTATCTATCTATCTATCTATCTATCTATCTATCTCTTCTCCCTCTTCCTGGCAGCATGGGTACAGCTCCTAGAAGGTGAAAAGTACAACCAAACCAGGTGTTTTCCCCACACAGCCAGTCTGTCTCTTCCTCAGCACGTGTGACCTGCTCAGCTCTGTGGCGAGCTGAAGGCCAGGCCTGTGTCACAGAGGACCCTGTAATGTGGGCTGAGGACCCACTGCTGGCTTTGACCATGTCCTGTCCCCAGGTGGAGGATGCATCGCAGAGGAGTCAGAAGGGGCCTCAGGGTTTGTGTAGACCAGCCTTGTCCAAGGGACTGCATTACTCCACTTGAGCAGTAGTCGTCCAAGGGGACAAGGACAGATGGCTGACTGTGGTCACACTGTCCTGCTGGTCATGGGATTTTTAGGATCAGCTGTGGCTTCTTACCTACTCTAGTGTCTCCTGCTCCCTGGTTGTTGTACAAATAATAATAATAATAATAATAATAATAATAATGCTTCCAAGCACTGCTGAAAGTACCCTGGGGGATGGGATTGCCCCACGCTGAGAATCACTGTGGCAGAAATCAGCACATGTATGTAGACTCAGAAGAACATTTGGAAGCAAAAGAAGATGCAGATTCTGGCCTACTAGTCCTGGATGGCAGCTTGCATGGTGCTTGAGAACAGGGCTCTGTAGCCATCTACTCTCTCTCTCTCTCTCTCTCTCTCTCTCTCTCTCTCTCTCAGTTTTCATTTCTCACTCACTAGCTCTGATCTTGGTATAGAATAAAAATCAAACCATACCATTCCCCTGCGTAAACCTTCCCCCACTTTGCCTTGATCTTAAAAAAAAACCCGGCTCCTTATCACAGTCTTCCAGCGTCGCGCCTCCACTTCCACCCCTTCCCTCTGGCCCGCACTGGCTCGCCGCCGCGTTGAACTTTGCTCTGCTCCCGGAGCTGCAGAAGCTCCAGGCCAGGGCTTTGCATTTCGGCTCCCCGTGGGCAGAGCACCCTTTCTGGGCTCGCTGTGTGTCTGGCTCCCTCTCAGTGCCCATGTGTCAGCTGAAATGTCACCTTCTCAGCTACAGCTTCCCCTGTCGCTGTCGCTGAGTTGCCCACCCAGCCTTGGCCCAGGGACCCTCGGTGTGGCCTCATCGCTTTTCTTGCCCCGTCCTCATCGTCCTTCCCCTTCAGCACCCTCCTGCTTACTGACCTTTACCTTGATAACTGCCTGTCCCCTGCATAGTAATGCACGCTCCCCGAGAGCAGGCTCTGGGGCCTGTCGAGAAAATCACGCGCTTAAAATAATCACTGTAGTGCGCATGCGCAAGCACATGGCCCGCAGAGAATAATGAACAGCGACCCTAACTTAGTATTTTTATTTTGCAGTTTAGATGTTGTCGGTACCTGTGACTCCTACCTGTCATCTATCCTCCTTCACACTTGGACAATCTGGATGATGTGGCCCTGCCTTCCAAATGGAGGCCCCCAAATAAACCTGCATTTCTTACAGCAAGGGTGACGAGTGTGTCCTGCCTGGCAGGGACTTTTCCAGTTTAGCCTTCAAAGTCCTGCACCTTGGAAAGTTCCCAGTCTGCTCTTAGCCTCCAGGGACTTCCAGTGAGGTGCAGCTGACACATTGATTTGGGGGCCTAAGATGCGGTTGTTGCAGGTGTGGCCTCCTGGGGGGTGACATCCGCTTGCCGGATGCCGCGCAGGTACGGAGTCCCTTATGGGCCAGATCAGGTTTGTCCCCGTGTTTGTTTCAACTCAGCCAGTGAGCACAGAGGTCAGTGCTTTTCCCGCAGTCAGCGGCTCTGTGACACCGAACCAGGTCCCAGCTGAAGCCGGGGACGCGGGGACCCACCATCCCCACTGGCCCAGATCAGAGGCAGAGGTTCAAATGCGTCAAGGGACAACCCAGTAACGCAGTCGAGAATCTGTGGAGAAACAGCGTCGTGCGGACGCGTGTGATTTTGAGTTTGCACAGACAGCGCCGTGTTCTGGACCTCGCTTTGCCTTTCACGTTTGAACCCTCCGCAGAGTTAGTCTAAACGTTGGTTTCAGGTACTGTTTATTTACCAAGGAATCACGGATGTACAAAGATGCAGAATCTTAAGTCTGCAGCTTAGTACTTTTTAAATAACCACTGCTTCACTGGCCTCCTTTTTCTCTTCTAAAACATAGAACTTAATAAAATCACAGTAATAGCCGAGCGCAGTTGTAGTTATTTAATAAAAGAGCCCAGCGCTGCCTCTTCCTCATGGCATCTCGTAATCTTTACCTGTTTGCTGTGAGGAGGCAGAGTCTGGGATGAGACTGTCAGGAGGACCCTGTGACACAGATAAAAAGCCCAGAGAGGGGTCTCTCTGTGGCACTCAGAGCCCCCCTGCAAGCTGAAAAGGCAGCTGGAGCCCTGCAGCCACTCGTGGGGCGGGGATGCCTGAGGTCAAAGAGCTGCTCAATTGTAGATTAAAATGTTCTTAGCTTCCTAGCTTGATGGAAGGGTAAACTGAGGCCGGCGGTGGGAGATGTCAAGGGATGCACTGGGAATGCAACTTTCTTGGAGAAACACTGCATCCTGGGAGGGATGGGCTGTGGGGGTGTGCTGTCACTGTGGGCTGACCCAAGCACTGCCACAGGGGTGTCGGTGTTGTGGTTGTTTCTATCTGTCCCCTCGTAAGCCACCTGCAGCCGTAGGCAGGGCTTTCTCGGAGGCCGCTGAATGTGGAGTGTGTGACCCTAGGACTAGGGATGAGTGCTGGCTGATTGTCCTGACTGGTTTGCTAGCCCCAGTGTCCGCACGAGCTACAGTAAAGATGCTGCGAAGCCCCCCTCCGCCCCCCCTTGCTGCTTTTGCTGTCTTGTGGGACCCGTGAACTGCTGCCCTGTGCCATGGGCCACCTTGGAGCCGGGGCATGATGAGCTGAAACCTCCGTGAATTGTGAGCTAGACAAACCTTTAGACTCCATTGCTTTGGGCCTGGGCTTGCACATTGGTTCGGGAGTCCCTGGCCAGAGCAAAAGTTATGCGTCTCATGGCAGGGTAGCAGGAGAGAGGAAGCCAGGGCAGGGGCCCCACTACAAGGGTGTCGCCTTTATATTGCACATGGTGAGTCGAAGGCCTCTCACTAGGGCCGCCTCTGAGAGATGCTACCAGCAGGACCATGCCAGGTATCACGCTCTCACGAATGGTCCTTGGGAGGACCCAGGGTCTGCGCTGCTGCAGATTATTCTGAGGTTTAAGGGAGATGGCGCATGTCACGTAAGTCACATGCACAGCCAAGCCACTCCAGTTACTGTGGCCACCATCGTCGGGGCTGGGAAAACAACGTGAGCAAAGCCCAGCACATCACAGAGTAAGGCATGGTGAAAGGTAGCGCAAGAAGCACCAAGAAAGTATTTTGAGGAGAGCAAAGAGAGGGGCCATTTATCACTGAGGCCTGGGGCAGGCTGTGCAGATGGTATGCTTCTGAATGGAGCTAGAGGAAGGAGGAGACTCCTCCCTTGGTGGGGGGAGCGGTGTGTGTGTGTGTGTGTGTGTGTGTGTGCGCGTGTGCGCGTGTGCGTGTGTGTGCATGTGTTCAGGGAAAGCGGTGGGGAGATCTGGGCTAGGCAGGGGCTGCACAGCTGGGGCCCCAGTGCCAGTGGGGGTGTCTGGGGCTAACTGTGAAGATGGTGATGGCTCTGGGAGATAGCCCCATGCCTGGTGCAAGAGGGAGGCCCGTGAGGGCTCTGTCACCCACCGCCCCCCATGATGAGGAGGACCTGTGCCAAGCTGGGGTGGGCAGGGGAAGAATCTAGGAACATTGTGCTGAGGGGATTTGGTGACAGGCTGGAGGGACAGTGAGGATGACGCCTTTGTTGGTCGCAGGAATTATCTGGGAGGACAGTGATGGCAGCTCCTGGACTCAGAGCACATAGGTCGTGTCCCCCATGTTCACCTCAGCACCCCACAGGGCCTGGGTCAGGCGGATGCTGTTTGTTGAGTGAATCTGATGCCATTTGTGGGGCGGGAGGCTGAGGGAGGAATGAAGAAGGTGAGAGGGGCACTAAGCCTTGAGGACAAACTCAGGGTCCCAGGGGCCATGCTGCCCCTGGGGCCTGTGGGACACACAGCTTTGGGGAGAAGTGCAGGGTGGGGACCTCTCGGAAGCCAATGGCTGTGAGCCTAACAGGTGTTTAAAGCCCAGAGGTTCCTCCACAGCCTGTGGGCGCGGTGAGATTTTCCCGTATCACTGTAGAGCTGGTCTCAGATGCCTCGTGGAGCTGGGGCGGAGGGAGTGTGATGGGCTGAGATGGGCTAATTATCCTTGCAGGAACCTGAAGAAACAGGGATGTGCAGGAACTTCCCCCCAGGAAGGGGTAGGTATCGAAAAAGCCAAGGGGAACCATGTGCTGTCCCCCGAAGGTGGCCAGAACCCTGGCACCACCCCCGGGAGTGCCCTCCTGCTGTAGCCCTCCTTAGAAATGCCAGCACAAACACTCCCCCGTCCAGCAGTGCTTTAAGGACTTGTTTTTAAACTAAAGAGGATTTTAGAGCTGGGAAAACCCTACTGGCTATAATAAGACACGTTTTATGGGACCATTAGCCAGTGCATGCTTAATAGTGATGACCCATAAACCTGCTCATGGATCCAGGCCCCAGGCAGGTGTTGCAGGCCAGTTACAGACACCTTAGGGGTGTCAGCCCCTGACACCTTCCAGGACAGCCTCAGGCCCTAACCCAGGGCGACCTGGCCTCCGTCCCCTCCACTCACATAAACGTGGCCCCGCCGTATGATGCCTCCGAGTCCCTGGCTCCTGCCACACCCTCTCACCTCCTGCATTGCGGGGTTTCATCCATCGCATGGGACACTTGGATAGGGACAGACCTGGCCTCCAGTTCTGATCACTTAGACCTGACCTTGCACAAGTCAGCTACTTGGGCCCTAGCTTCCCTGTCTGGGTGAGAGTTTCTCACCCAGGTCTGTACCCTCCCTGGCCTATCTTGTACCTGGCACCCATGTGGAAGTCCATGGATGCTGAGCTGATGCAGGAAGAGCAGACCCCACCCTTGGAGGCCCCATGGGTGCTGCTGAGCACTTGCTGCTTGGCGAGGGTTAGGCTCTTCTCAGGTTATACCATCCCAGGTCCTTCTGGCAGCTCAGCTGCCTATTCGAAAAACCTCTGTTCCCCTTTTCTACAGTCCCTCCCACCACAGCCTTCTCCACTGCCCCAGGCCTGAACAAGAAAAGTTTCTTATCTGAGCCTGGTGGGTGGCATGTGTCTCTAACCCTGGAATTCTGGGAGGCTGAGGCAGGAGGGTTGCAAGTTTGAAATCAGCCTGGCTAAGTTAGCAATGCAACGGGGTGGGGGTTGCTGGTGATGCAGCTCAGCAGGCAGGCTCTGGGTTCAATCCCTTGTCACCTCCCAGTGTCCCTCCCCTGGATGTTGCCACCTCCTTGGTAACACTACATAGTGTGCCCTAGACGGCCCCAGCCAACCGAGTCCTCAGCCTGAGCAGGTGATGTTTGCTACGTGTATCTGTACATTGCTTCGCAGATAGCTCTTGAGACGCAGCAGGTGGGAAGGTAGGAGAGAATCCATTACCAGAAAGGACTCCTAGGCTGCTCACAAGCAATCTGAGAACGTGCATCCGGGGCCTGGGACACAGCGCGGGCCCTGGAGGTGTCTGGGAGCTGTGCCTTCCCGCATTCACACTCACTCCCCACAGGCCGTAGTCTCAATCTCCAGACACACCTTGCTCACACTCTGGTGCAGGATGGCTGCTCCCGACACGAAAGCAGGGATGGGGAAGGACCACTCCAGTGAGGTGACGGGGGACGTGCACAGGTGCAGCCTGTCACCGCCGTGGGGAACATCTGCGTGGCACGTGTCGACTGCACACCTCCACGTGCCAGACGCTGGGGATACAGAGATGAATTAGACAGGCATCCGCCCACACAGCACACGCCCCAGTCACAGCTCTCCGGGGGCCGAGCCTCCCTCTGACACACAGAGATGTGTTTATATGCAGGCTTGCTGGCACCACAGGCGCATGCACGCACACGTGCACCACAGGCACATGCACGCACGTGTGCACCACAGGCGCATGCACGCACGCGTGCACCCAAAGGTGGGCAGTGGGCTGCACATCTGGTCCCTCACAAGGAAGGAAGAATGGGAAGCTTACAGTTACCGCAGCCCGCTCTGGGTCCAGTGCTATTTCTCTGGTTATCTCTCCAGGGGCCAGGGGCTGAGTGTCAGATGAAATGACTTTTTAACGTCCATCTGGGAATCTGGGGGAAAAGCAGGCAGTAATAACACTCCCTTTGTAACCTGTCTGTGTCCCCAGCACTTGAGAAAACGGGATGCTATTAAAATCAATTGAACTCCAAAGGGCAGTGAATAGTGGAGACTCAGTGCAGACAGGAGAGCCTGCAGCTGCAGCCCCGGGCTGACTGGAGCCTGCAAGATGCCTCCCGAGCCAGGTTTCTCTCGTGCAGTTTCTCCAGCAGCCAATCCAAGCTGTTTGCCATTTGTCTCCTCCTTCCTTCTCTCAGCTGTGCCTGGGCAGTGTCTTCTGGGGGTACTTAGGGGAGCTCAGGTAAAGGGGAAATGAGATCCCATGTTTGGGCAGGGTCACAGCCCTGACCCCAGATAGCTCCCAGCTCAGGTGAAGATGTGTAAGAGGAAAATGGCATTGGAAGGGCAAACATTTGTACAGTGTAATTCATATTTATATAAAATTTGTAAGTACCAGAAACGACTTCCAATCTTTCTTTGAAAGACCTCTGGGGGTAGTACCAAGTGCCTGCTTTGTCTGATTCCCACGTGTGGTGGTTGACATTGTGTCAACTTGAGATGTCAGGAAGCTTGGCTGGATCCGCTGGGTGATACCACAATGCTAGAGTGTGGAGGCCCCGCCCCTAGGGTGTGAAGGCTCCGCCCCTAGGGTGTGGAGGCCCCGCCCCCACGACGTGAAGACTCCGCCCTTAGGATGTGGAGGACCCGCCCCAGAGTGACTCAGCACTCATAGCCTCTAGAAAGGGGTTGAGCAAGGCTTCTGCTTGCCACTTCTTTGGATGAGCTTGATCGATGCCACATCAGAGGAGCTCAGATCTTTGCAGTCAGCATAGAAGGAAGAGAGAGAGAGGCTTGAAAGACACACAGCTGCTCTTCCTTGATTTCGGCACCGTGAGCTGCTGCCATTTGCCTTGGAGCCGGCCAAGTATGGACTGAAATCTCCACCAACTGGGAGCTAAATAAACCTTTCCTTCCTTCATTGTGGGTGTCAGTATTTTGTCCCAGCAATGAGTAATGAGTAACTAAGACACCATGTGTGGACGCTTCTGTGAATGTGGTTGATTGAACCAGGCCCCCAATAGTGCAGTTAAATTGGAGATATTCTATGTATCAATCAGCTCTTCCATTGCTGTGAGCAAACATTGACCCGCCCCCAAACAATGCAAAGGAGCAAAGGCGGGCTCACGGTTTTAGACAGTTAATCCATGGTCTGCCGATCCTGCTGCTGTGGGCCCAGGGTGAGGCAAGAATAGCAGGTGCAAGGGTGTGTGTGTTGGGGGGGATGGGCAAAGCCACCCAGCTCCCTGTAGCCAGGAAGTGGAATGAGAGGCAAAGAGCCAGAGAGGAAGTAGCCAAGGGAGCAGATGTGGCCTGCAAAGGCTCTGCCCCAGTGACCCAAGTCATCCAACTAGATCCTGCTTCTCCCGAAATCCATAGAGCTATGAGCTTATCAAGGAATTAACTCATTTCAGGGTGTTAGAGCCCTCCTGATCTGTTCACTTCTCAAATCCCAGTAGAATCTTGGGGCCGTGTGAGTTCCAACCACAGCCCTTGGATTTGTTGACCCTGTAACCGTGCAAGGTATAAAGTTTGGAATTCATTCTCCATTTCCCAGGTCTCTGCTCAGATAGCAGATGGCTGTCGTCCACTGGGCCTGGGGTCTGCCAGGGACGGGTCCTGGTGTCTTAGCTGCCCAGCCCAGGCACTGACAGCATTGTGCAGGGCTGTGTTGCTTGCACATCTGCTGGTGACAAATCCCTGTGACATTTTACAGAAATGGGTAATCACACAAGGAAGTCAGCCAGCCAAAATGCAGAGAGCAGCGGAGACGAGATTGGGACAGCCACCAGTGGGATTCAAATCAGCTGTACACGGGTTGCAGGAGAAAAAGAGGGAATGCAGATGTGGCCGCCCCTGGAGTGACTCTAGCGACAGACAGAGAAATCTCATGAAGGACAATGTGGTGACATTAACCAGGGAAGCAGGCATGACAAAAAGGGTGAAGCTGTCCCACAGGAAGCAATGCCAGCCAAAATTGCACTTTGAAAAAAACTCTCAGATATATTGTATGACATCAAAAGTACAAAGGACAAAAGACTGGAATTGGTCCAGCCTTAGAGTGGAGCGTGACAGTGTACCTGGCATAGAGAAGGTGTTCAGTCCATATCCTAAGTTCCAGGATGAGGGGAAGAAATCTAGCACTGTGGATGCTACTCTGCTACTCTTGCAAAGTTTCTTTGCCAAGGAATTAAAAAAAATATTGCCACTCTCAGGGTTTCTAACAACTTAAATCACTTAGAAACGTGTATGACCTATGGCAAATGTGTTTTTCACAAAATTGAAGATACTGTGACCCTTGTATAGGGATTTATTAGAATATCAATGATTGATGTAAAATACCAATTCCAAGTTAAATGTAAAATGTTTGATATTCAGAAAGACAGTGATGTTAAGCTCAAGTACCTGTGTTATAGAGTAATAGTATCATGAACCTTCTCTTTTGGAGGGTTAAGAATGTAAGTTTACAGACCAAAATTTAGAGAAAGAGAAGGGCTACACAGATTGTCAATATTTTGGCCCTAGCCCTTCAAGGTCAGTGAGGACTCAGGACATAAGAGAACCTGTGCTATAATATCCTACATAACTCAGTGGTTTCCCAAATTTTCTGTTCAAGGAGAGTGTGGGACTATAGAGGAAAAGGACTGACAACGTACAGTGTGCCTAAGGGAGTCACCTAGAGAGAAAACAGTCTCTGATGCTTTCACAGAGAGCAAACTGGTCAAGCAATGGGTGTGACTCATCCAGACGGCTGACACTGACAACAGTTCTACAAAGCACTGTGCATGGTTTCACAGTAAATCCTGAAGGGTTTTGACTGACCCTGGGAGATTCAAAAGTTACATGTTTTATTATACAGGTCTTGTTTTAACTTGCCCTTAGCCACCCAGCAGAAAAGTTTAACCATGAGGCATAAAACATAAAGCTAGATTAGTATGCTGAGCTGTAAAAGGCTTAAATCAACAGCTTCTGACATTGCCGGTTCTGCCAATAATCCATTGTCATTATGGAATACTGGACTATGTGTACAACTACTTTCTTAGTTCCACGAGAAGAAATTTTTTGTAGCAATGATGATTAGAAAAATTATCATGTCTATATGCTATGCTCTGTATAACTACTACGAGGACAACAATATGCATTATATCAATTATTGAGAATGCACTACTAACATGTTTTGAAAATATCACATTGTTATTTCTTATTAAAAGATAAAAAAGGAACTAAAAAAGGAAAAAATAAATAAATTTAAGAGTGCAAAGAAAAAGAAAAAAAAAAAGAAAGAATAGCCTTCCTGTACAAAAACAATGAACTCAGGAATCAATCTAATGAAAGGAAGTAAAAGATCTAGACAGTGAAAATTACAGTACTCTGAAAAAAGAGATTGAAGAAGGTTTGGGAAAGTGCAAGATGTTCCTTAGTTGTGGAGAAAAAGAACCATTGTGACAATGACCCTACTCCCAAATTGTTATAAAGATTTAGTGCAGTCTCAATGACGATATCATTAGTATACCTCACAGACCTAGATAAAATATTCCTAAAATTCATCTAGAACCGGAAGAGACCTGGAATAGCAAAAGCAATATGGGGCAACAAAGGAAAGGCAGCAGGCATCACAATCCCTGATTTGAAATTATACTGCAAAGCTGCCACAAGGAAATTAGCATGGTACTGGCCATGAAAAAAATAGAAAAAAAAATTAAAAAATAAAGTACTGTGACCCCATTATAAAGCATTAACTGATGGTTTTGTGTGTAGAGCGCTCACTCATATGGCCTCAAAGACAGCATTGCTGGTGGAGAGAGGACCTCACCAAGTGTGAAGAAATGTGCGGGAGTGGCACCTTGACAATTGTCCCCTCTAGGACTCTGGTCAGATTTGGAAAAGGAGCACGGCTGGGATGGTGGACACTGGAAGCTTTGACTGTATTTATATTTTATTTCTCCAGTTAGAGAATGAGTGCCAGTGGTATTCGTTGCATTTGCTTCATATTTTTCCCATGTTGAAAATTCCTTGGCAAATAAAGGCCTGAGCCGTACAACTAAAGCTCTCCAAATGGACCCATTGCTTTGCCACACGTTGTGGATGTGGCCGAGTGGGGCTTGGAAGGGCAGGGCTGGTGAGCTGGGGAGGTTCCCTGCGAGACGTAGCAGCCCATGAGGGGCAAAGCAGGCCTTTGGGAAGGCAGCAGTGCATAGAATAGACAGGGCCACATCGCACTCCAGGGCAGGGTGCAGGCTCCCCTGGGGAGACACGGGAAGAGAGAAAGGCTCGGAGTCCTGGTTCTTTTCTTCCCACTCTACGTAGAGTACTGTCCATGGACCATGCCTATGGACCAGCCCTGCGCATGTCCTGCCTCAGGAGCCTCATCATTGGGCTGGATGCCCCTGCCTCCCTTGGGAGGGGTGTATGGTGCAGCAGCCTATGTTAGCTACCTTCCTGGGGCTGGGGTGCAATGCCTGACACCCACAATTTAAAGGAGGAGAGATTTGTTTTGGAGTAGTTCCTACAGTCCATGGTCAGCTGAATCCAAGGCAAAAATCTGCTCTGCAGAGTGGTATAGTAAAGAGAGTTGCTCAGGGCATGGCGGCTGGAAAGCAGAGTCCTGTCCGCTGTGAGGTCCTCTGCCCACCAGGCCCCATGTCCCAGCAGCCAGTCAGCTCAGGGGTGCCCCTGGACTCAATCCTTTTCCCAAAGCCGGTGGTTGGTTTCTTGTGGTCTTGTGTGTGGCCCCTGCTCCCTTCCTCCTTGTCTCATCTCCTGGGCTCTTGGCTTTGGGCATCACCAGCTCTGGTGAACAGAGGAGGAGGAGGAGGAGGAACAGGACGAGCAGGAGGAGCAGGAGGAGGAGCAGGAGGAGGACTGCACTTGCTCTGGCCGGTGGCCCGCATTCTTCTGGCCGTTCTACACCTCCCATCTCTCTACTTCTAATTCAGTCCCCAAGGGATGAGCGCTGAATGATGAGAACCAGAAGGCCAACACAAAGAAAGGGACTTGCTGCTGATCAGAGAGGATGTCCCATGCTGGGGACATCACTCCTGCCTCAGGGATGAGCCCAATTTTCCTACATCTGTAATGAACAGGACTGGAAAAGCACCGGAAGAACTCATCTCTGAGAAGCACTCTAGGTGGCAAACACAGGCCTGGGCTGTGGATGAGTGAGCCCTGCCTGAGGGAGTGGGGGTCACACTGAGAAGCCCAGGAGCCACTCCTATCCACGGGGGGTGGGGGGTGGACCTGCACTTGGCCTCCAGGTAGAGAGCAAGCGCTGTGGCAGCCCTTCTGGGACAGGCGGTAAGGCGCAGAGCACTGAATACCTCCCTCCTGGCCCCTGCGCCAGCCCTCTGGGTGGCCCTGTTTTCAGCCCCATTTACAGGTGAAGAACCAGAGGCCTCTGAGGCTACTCAGTTTGCCTGAGAGCAGACGGCCGGAAGCAGCCATCAGTAACAAGTGCTGAGGTGCAGCACCACGGCAGACGCTCCCTGGAGTCTGCAGAGCCACAGCGAATAAGCGTCCATCTGGACATGTTCTGTGCCCCAGCATCAGAGGGGCTGCAGGCCAGGGCCCAGGCTCCCTGCTGGGCGGACTCGGTCAAACCTTGGTCTGGGTCTCCAGCGCCATCAGATGTGGCAGCAGGACCAGCTGCCCCTATCAAGCTGTTCCCTGGGAGTCCCCCCTGATCGGGTGGGTGAGGAGCTGAGGTGGGCGGGGTCTTCGTGCTGCAGCTGTTGCGTGTGGCCTTTCCCAGCCCTGTCCTTGTGGGGCTGGGCGCCCGCAGGGTTGGCTGTGTTCCGCAGCGGAGCAAGTAGAGTGGGAATGCTCGCTGCCCGCCCGCCCCTCGCGGGCTCTCCCGGTAGGGACGCGCCTTCACACCTCCAAGTGGCGAGTGGGTGGAGGAGGATGAATGTCGCCGCTTGGCTCTGACAAGGAATCCTCCTTCCCCTGGTGTGTGACGCTGGAAGTGCAGCGTCTGGAGGTTGGCGGCTGGGGGGCACACAGCTGTCACCCATCACTGCCACAGTGTCGCCAGTCTTTCCTGGCAGCAGGGGCAAGCAACAACTCCTCTCCCAGAGCCTGCCCCTGCCCCTGCTGGGGGCTGGTTGGCGAGGGAGACACAGGCGGGCCTGCAAGTTCATCTCCCAGCTGGGCCTCTTTTTACATCTGTAAAATGAAAGGATTGAGCCAGACAGTCCCCTAGGCGAGTTCCGGGTCTAATGTACCATTTATGTGGTGTGTCTGATGTCCTTGCCAGCGCCCTCCTATTCTTCCTTTTTTAGATGGCCTGTGGGTCGAGATTTTGGGCTTCAAACAGCCCACGGGAGGGACTCAGCAAGGTGGGAGGAGTGATATTTGGGGGGAATGATTTATCACAGAACCACGACTTTGTTTATGAGACAATGCTATGAAAAAGGCCAAACAGAAAAGAGGGATCCTAGGCCGCTTATGACGCGGGCCAGCGCCGGCCGATGGCTTTGGAGGCAGACCTCGCTTGCGGCGTGCGCTTGGCGGATTCTTTTGGCTGCAATGTGAATAATTTTGAAAAACTGGGGCTGACGAGACTAAAGGGGGAGGGGATCCCAAATTTCATCAAGAAGTCTGTGGGGCTTCCCTGAAATTTCATTAGGAGGAGACCCATTTAAAGATTAACTAATATATGGGGCTGGAGGGATGGCTCAATGGTCTAAAGCGCCGGCTTAGGAATGCTTAGGTGGTGGCAGGGACCTCAGTTCAATCCCTGGCACCATATGCTGCGCCAACCCCTCCCCCAGGGCAGGCTGAGCTGGCCATAATAAAAAGTAATAATAATAAATAAATATAAAAAATAAAGATTAACTAATGTAAACGCGCAGTTACGTAATTAATTGTAGTAGGCCCGTGTGGTGGTGCTTGCAGGGCCTCACGGCAACAGAGACCAAAGAAGAAAAAAGTAGTTCTATTTCTAAACAGCGAACTCCTGTAGTAGGACAAATGACCGGCTTGGAATTGGCCCCCTCCGTTCTAGTGCGCTGCAAATAACCTTGAGATGTTATGCAACTTCCTTGTGCTTACTTAAAACTTCTCCATAGCCTTTTAATCCAATTTCGTCTCTGCACCAACCGGCCCACCAGGAAGAAGTACTCTGAGCAAATATTGCCGCTAAACTGCCAGATGTATCTCTCTGTGTAAATAATACCAGCTGCTAGGAGTACAGTGGTTGCGGTGTAAAAGGTACTTCCCATGCATGCCTATAATTTTCATAATAACCGTGTAAGGCAGAGATGAATATATTTGCGGGTGATCGGGCCTCGCTGTGAAGATTGCGGCTGGGCAGCTCTGAGGCGGGAGGCCTGCTGGAGTCTCCGTGAACGATGTCTTCTGAGGTAGCACGGTGCTCAGCCTGTGCCAAAGTGCAGCAGCAATACCAAGACTGTGGCGGCAAGCTCTTGCAAACACTTCATCGTATTTAAATCTCATCCTCACAGGCGCAGCTGATGTTACAAGAGGTGGCTAAAATATACATGATACATCATGACGAATGTTTCAATAGAAAATTAATAAAGTAAAAGGCACATTGCCGGGCTGGTCAGATCGCTCAGCAGATAAAAGCGCCTCCTTAGACAGGCACCCCCCACCCCCAGGGCAAGCTGAGATAGCGACTGAGACTGGGAGTGGTGACGCACCTGTAATCCCAGCTCTTGGGAGGCTGGAAACAGGAGGATCACTAGGAGTCTGATCTGAATAGCGAGACCCTATAGACCCTGTACTAAATATGTCGGTTTTTTTTTTTTTTTTTTAAAGGCACATGGCCATTAGCCATCCACAGAATCCTCTCCTGGGGTTTGGGGCACACCTAGCACATCATCCTCGCTATTTTCTGAAGCGGTTCTGGGGTCCTCTTTTTGTGAGGGTCTTCTCAAGGTGTGATCCAAAGTAGGCGGCTGCTGTAGACCAGTGCCGTGGAACAAATGACGGGTCACGCGAATATCACAGTGTCACCTCACCTGCTTCATTCCCTGAAGTCAGAAGGACCACAAGAAGGACGTCCTTGGAGTCAGCGCAGCACACCGAAGCTGCTGTGGCAGCCTGGCTGGAGATGCCCACGAGGGAGGACCTCAGAGCTGCTTCAGAAAGTGTCCAGAAGCATGGGACAGGTGTGGTCAAAGCCTGGAGGAGGTCTGCGGGGAGGATGAATGCATCGTGTTCTTTTCCTGTTTTATTAGTTGTTTTGTGTTTTATGCATTTGGTACAGGATCTTGCTATGCAGCTCAGCCTTGTAGTGTTTCTCCTTCGCCTGCTCTTAGCCTTCCCAGCGCCGGGATTACAAGCATGTGCCACCACCCCTGGTCTTCGTGGCTGGCTCAGCTCACCCAGGGGGGCCCGGCCCACAAGACGCGTGGTGATTGATTGATTTTTTTTTTTTTTTGTCTTTTTGAGACAGGGTCTCACTGTGCAGTTCAGGCTGGCCTTGAGCTCACTTTTGTAACCCAGGCTGGTCTCGAACTCACAGCGATCCTCCTGCCTCAGCCTCCCGAGTGCTGGGATTACAGGCGTGCGCCACCACGCCCGGCTTTTTTTTTTTGATTGATTGATTTTTGAGACGAGGTTTCACTGTGCAATCCAGGCTGGCCTTTAACTCACGTCATCGCTCAGGCTGCCCTGGAATTTACAGCAATTCTCCTGCCTCGCCTTCCAAGTGCTGGGATTACAGGTATATGCTACCACACCGGGTCTTGGTGTGGCTCAGTGCGCCCAGGAGTGGGGTTGTCTCGGCCTGTGGTGCTGGGGATCAAACCCCAGTCCCTGAGTTTGCCTAAGCAGGCGCTTAATCCTCTGAGCTGTCTCGCCCGCCCTCTTTTATTCTTTTAATTAAACATTCACTATAGTTTTGATCAGACTTTATTTCATACATGAGACAGAGAGGTACTAACCTTGTCTAAGGTCATGCAGCTCTTAAATGATAACACTCAATTTCGCTCTAAGTGATTTTGGGTTTTTGTTGTCCTGCTTTGCCACTTGGGAAATGATGTCTGTGCATCATCACGTGACCTCTGGCTCAGCCTCTCCCTCTCTTCTGCTGCCCCTGCTGGTGTGTTTGGGCATAACAGGTGTGCTCCCCTTGAGTCGGCTTGGCTTCCAGTGAATTTTCCCAGGAGCCTCCAGCCCTGCTCTGGGTAAGTCGGTTTGAAGTTTGTGTACCTCAACCCTTTTGAAAAACCGATTCTTTGAGCAAACCTCTAAACTCAAGATGTCGCTTGTGGCAGAGACCTAAATGGGCTGTCCAGAGATACATCTTTGCTCATTCCCAGACATTCTAGCCTTAGTCCTCAAAGACGTTAACTTTCCGTCAGTCATTTCCCAGAATTTCTTAGTACTGTCTGCATTAACCTCATTTTCTTGTCGAAGTTGAGCATTCTGAAGGGGTCCCGGTGATGCGCGGATGTAGACGAGAAATATTAAGAGATGTAGGAGCCACGGCAGTGCCGTAGTCTGAGTTCCCCTGTCTCTGTCAGAGTCTGAGAGCGAGGAAGGCCATCTTAGAATTTGGCTCCTTCCCAAACCCTCTCCTCACCACTTTTTGCCCCTGGTAGAGCTAGTGATTAATTGTGGTTCTCGCTCCACCACGGTGGGAGACAAGAGGGACGGTGAGAGGAGAGAGGGTGAACAGAGAAAGAAGAGGGACAGTGTGCCTGTCCCTGCTAAGTGCCGGGGGTGACCTTCAGAGATGACCTCATTAAGTGGATTTTTCCCTCTTATTACCTGCAAGATCCACATCAATGAACTGCAAGACAGAGAGCAATTACTTTTCTGAAAAGCTCTTGTGACTCTCTCCATGGGGCAAGAAGACCCAGTGCCAAGGCACTTTAAACTGGGATTCCGTTACTTCACCTCAGTTTTAAAGGGCTTAAGACGAGGCTAGTTCTGAGAAGGCAAACTCACATGAAGCTGAACTAATGCAATTCTGAAGCTCCGCTTTCTGGCAAGCTAACCAGACCCAGGGATGCTAGGGGAACGGCCGTCTAGAACGGCTCTTCTGTCCTCCAAGGAATATGGCTGAGCTAAGCACAGTGTGAGCTCCCCGCCTCCTGTGGTGTCCGTTGAGGCTCCCGTCACTCTGAGTTGAGATCTCCTGCAGAGGTCTGCAGTGGGTCTCAAGGAGGGGTCCACCTGCCAAACGCACAGGGGATGGGTGCTTGGTACCTCAATGTCATCACTGAGACCCAGAGAGCTCTCAGTTCTGCTCTAACTCTGCCTGGTGGGGGACTCTGACAAAGGACATGTGAGCAGCTGGCACTGGCCAAGTGCTCACCACAGGAATCAGATGTGATGCCACGTAGGTGACTCTGCTTCACCAGGAGTCAGGAGCTTAACGATTTATCTTCATCCCTCTGCTACTGAGCAGCCTCTTCAGACCTGGAGCCCATATGTCATAGGTACCTCAGAGTAAGCTCCCAGCCATGGTGTCCCATCTCAGAAAATCCACTGATGCCCACCTTGGAAGGCTATGGGGGCATGAGGAGTCCCAAGATGATGTAATGCCTGGGCATATGAGCCAGGCTAGCGGGGGAATAGCTGGCCACTCCCCCCTGTTGCCATAGTGGAATCATGGCTACGAGAAGGAGGCTGCTGGGAGGCTGGGCCACTCGAACAGGGACGTGACGAGAGACCTCGGTGAGCCGCTGGAGTCTGTAGTGGGAAGCCAGCATGGATAAGCTTGGAGCTGAGGAGGGCGTGGAGACAGCAGATGCGGAGGAGGCCTGGAAGTTCTGAGATCTCCCCGACTGCGACATCCTTTCTGCCCAGGGCCTTCATCCCCCGTCTCACCACTCACATCCACGGCCTTCCACGGGAGCCACCTTATTACCCTTCTGTGTATGGCCCCGCCTCCAGTTCTCCACCCCAAGCCAGCGTGGTCATCCTCTTACCTGCCTCCGCCCTCTTCTGTTCCACTGTGATGTCCACCGAGTCTGGTCCTGTGCCCAGGTCTCAAGGCCGATGGCCCACCTGTTCCCTTCCTGGCTTCCTCCAGCAGACGTCTTCTCCACCAGGGAGGCTTCCTGGATAGCTCCCTTTCCCTTTCAGAGTCATCTGAGCCCCTCACCCTCCGAGCATGGCTCATTTTTCTCAAAAAATGCTCTTGAGGCTCTTCTGGGGGATTTTAATCACTTTCTGGTTGCTAACACAAAATCCCGGAGACCCAAAAGTTAAAAGGAGAGAAAGAAGAAAGGATTCTTATTGCTCATGGTTTCAGCTGTGCTTCTGGGCAGAAACAGCAGCTAGAAAGGGCCTGGCGCTGGGAAGCTGCTCAGGCCACGGTGGCCAGGAAGTGCAGTAAGGAGGGAGGAGCTGAGGCAGGGGTCAGACGTGTCCTGGTCAGGCCCCAGTGCTCTGGTGCCTCCAATGGGACTCTACCTCCTAACAGCAAGTCAGCTAGGGACCCGCCAGTAGACTTGGCGTGCAGGACCCTGCACTATCCAATCCCTTTCCAAGCACACGGAGCCCGTGGGGGACACGCTCACTCCCAGCGACAGCACTGGCATCACCACGTTTGTTCTCAGACTTGATCTTCAGGGAGCTTCCTCTTAAGCCTTCTCCTGCTGCATTAAGATAACCAAAGCCCAGCCCCTTATGGCTCCAGGCAGACATTCTTGCTAGAGAGCCTAGTAACCTCTGAGCAGTAAAATTCTGTGAAGGCTTGAGAGAGCCCCCAGGGTCCACCCCACTTCCTTTCGTCCCCCAATCACTCCTCTTTCCCACAAACTTGGGCTCCATTGCTTGCGTATCATAAGCACCGTTACTTCTTCTTTTTTAAAAACAGTTGGTTTATTTTTGATACGGGGTTGAGCTCAGGGCCTTGTACTGGCCAGGCAGCCACTTAGAGCACCGAGCTATTCCCCCAGCCCAGCATCGTATTTCTTTGTGGTCTCTCTCTCTCTCTCTCTCTCTTCCTGGCCTTGGGTTTGAGCCATGAGAAGGGTCATAAGCCTCTGTTGCAGCACCTCGCAGCTCCTTCGAGGCTGGCGGGCTTGTTCCCTGCCCGCATTCCACACTGAGCCTGCTACAGTGGAGCCTCGGCTGTGAGATAAGGAGAAGCTGGAAGGAGAGGGGAAGTGACAAGGGAAAGCTCCTGGCCGTGGCCAGGCTCCATGTTCCTGCCGCGGTAGGAGCATGGAGCATGCTTGTTTTTATCTTAAAAAAAAAAAAAAAAAAAAAAAAAAAATTAACCTACATAGTGAAAATACTATCTGTTCTAAGAATCTTCCATGCTTTGAAGATTCCTGTCCAGTGACCTGAACAGCACCAACAGAATCCTTGGTAAGAGTTTGGACAGGGTCTGGTGGATACGGAACACCTGGGCCCAGCAAGTCTTTCCTCCATCCTCTGTGTCCCCTCGAGGCCTATCCCCCTCTGTTGGGGTCTCCAGAGCCGAGTTTCTCCAGTTCCCAAGCCACTGTGTCCCCAGGGAGCTCCCATTTCCCAGTCCACCTCCTCCTGGCTTGGTCTCTTCGGCCTCTTCCGAGTCTGCACAGGCAAAAGCCTATCCCGGACAACTCTCATCGCAAGTGGGGATTTTCCATGACTGCCTGCGGGAGAAGGAAACCTCCCTTGGCTCTCAAGGGCACCTTTTGGTGTTAAAAAAAATTGAGAGGGTGAGAAGCATAAATAACTTTGAAAAAGTTGCCTTCATCTAAGAGATTTGAACAGTTTGTCCGGTCACCATATGTTAAAGAATTTATATGTGAACATGTGTTACCTGGAGGCCCTTGAAGCAATGGTGGCATCTCTGGTAGCTTAAGGGATAAAGGACAGAGATGAAAACTACAGGAAAAGCCTCTCTGAAATGCATTTGTGCCTGGAGGGTGCATATCTGTTTGTCTTTCATAAATCATGGCTGTCTCCAAGCAGTTTGCATTCAGATATTATTCTTGGGCTCTGTCCTTCCGAGTCGTATCTGCCACCTGCGATTTTTCTCTCTGTATCTTTCTCGAGAGGAAACCGAGGCTTCCAGACCTTCTGTCTGCAGCCGCTCCTCTGGGCTTCTTCGTCTGTTGTCTTTTGCAGAGTGGGAAGTTTCAGTGTCCCTTGTCTCCTTACAAATTAACACAGCAATTCTGCTGACAAGCCTTCCTCTTTCCAGGGTTTAAATCCCAGGGCTCTGGAGCTGTGACAATGTAAATGAGCCAGATTTTCAAAAACTGATGAGTGAGGTCTTCAATGTCTAGTAAAAGCACACTGAAAAATATCCCTTGAAGACCTCTGTAGGACCGGAGAGTTGGTGAGCAGTTGCTGTAGTGGTGGGCCTGCGCACGCATGTGCACAGGGTCGGGGAGGCCTTCAAAGCAGGCAGTTGCAAACCGTACTAAGATCTGGAGGAAGTCAGAGGACACCACCCCCTAACAAAGCACCATTCCTATGTACCTATCTGTCTTAGTCACTCCTCTCTTGTTGCTGGGACAAATACCAGACACTCAAAATGAAGGAAGGAAAGGTTTATTAGCTCGCAGTTACTGGAGGTTTCAGTCCATATTCAGCTGGCCCAAGGCTGAGTGGAACAGGGCAGAAAGCATCCAGTTCGTGGCGGCAGGAACAGCAACAATCGTGACAGAGGCAACCGACCAACCAGGGCAGCAGAGAGCAACAGCGTGAGTCTATCTCTCTGTCTCTCTTTAAATTACATCAGGCTCTCTGCCTTAGCCTATCTGCCTCAGGCCACACCTATAATTCCCAGCAGTACTCAGACCATAATCTCATCAGTATTAAAACACATAATCCCAGTGGATCATAGATCAAATCTCAAACTTTAGATGTCCCCATCTTATGACTCATGAGTCTTTGGGGGGCAACTACATATAAACCATAACACTATCTACTTATGTATGTATGTATGCATGTATGTATGTATGTATGTATGTATGTATCTATCTATCTATCTATCTATCATCTATTTGGTACAGGGTCTCACTACACAGCTCAGACTCATAGTGAGCCTCCTGTTTTCAGCCTCCCCGTAGCTGGGACTACAGGTGTGCACCACCATGCCTGGTCTCAGTGGTTGGCTCAGCATGCTTGGGGGCAGGGCCTGCATGGCACGTGGTACTGAGGATCCAACCCCACTGCCCCCACATACCTAGTCAGGCACTTGGTCCACTGAGCTATCTCTTCAACCCTAAGACAGGCACACTTTCAGGAGAATTGAATGGCATAGAAAGGTTCAGTCGCTTGCCTTGGGTCACAGTGTTAACTAACTAGAGACTTCAGGCCCTCAATTTGCTAGGCTTTCTTATTTTCTAAGGCACTCAAGCTTAGGATGCATAAGAATGACCAGGCGCTGGCCAAGCAGACTTACCTAGCTCCCCAAGGAGTCACTCAGAACTGCAGACACATCTATTCACCGTGTCTGTTTCTTCTGCTTTATGCCTTTTTCTCTTCTACCTGGGAGTTTTCAGGTCATTTCATCCCTGCCAAATGTTAGGTCTACCGTGGTGGTTCTATGTTAATTAAAGGGCAGTCTAAATTGTGTTGCATGCAATAAAATGAAAGAAAAGAGTGGGGCTATGTAGTGTAGAAGTGTAGCTTGTGGGCTATGTACTGTAATTCCAAGGATGGCCAAAATCTACCTACTCACCTCTACTTCTGGGAAACGCAGGGAGGAGACAGACTTTTCCCCACTCCTCCTGCTAAGTACAGCACCCTGGGTCTTTAGATCAAATAAGCCCGAGAAGCTTTTTTAAAGAGGGGAGAGGAAGACAGATCAGCTAGGAAGCTCCAGGCTTAGAACTGACAGGAGAGGCAGAGTTTCTTTTGCCTCATTAACCCTAGGGATGGGCAGGAAAGCAGCCATCGGGCAACATCGGTTGCTTCAGATAGAGTTCCCCCACCAGCAACGCCTTCTCTCTCCAGCCAGAGGTCCAGGAGACAGCCTAGGAAGAGAGGGAACTTTCAGAGAGGGACTTCCCAACTCCAGCCAAACGTAAGAGGAAACTGGCAACCCCATCCAGGGCCAAGAGCACGCGGGAAGCTTAAGCTTCTGTCCCTAACCAGCAGTAAGGGTGCAGCTCAGCATTCTCGCTGGGCTGAGGGCTGAGTGAGGAGCCCAGGCAGGAGCGGGGTTTTCTTCCCATCTGGGTGGAAATGAGCACCCCAGCCCCACAGCACCAGCGAAGGCCTCCCGCGGAGCAGTCAGGAGGCAGCCCAGGCCCTGAGCCAGGGTGGGGACAATGGAGACCTCTGGGACCCTGAACTCCACTGCCACCAGCGTCAGTGAGGAAGGAACTGCCCTCCTAAGTGGTAGTAACGAGGCAGCACCCTCATTCCCTACCAGCCCAGTGCTGAAGGGCCCTGCTTTAAAAAAAAAAAAAATCTTAGTAAAATTCAGAGCTTTGTAACAATAGCCCAAATTCAAAACTTTAATTAAGAAGGTACTTCTATCAAGAACCATGAAAATTTTGACTTTCACGAGAAAAGGAAATCTACGGGCACCAATAAGGAGAGATAATGCTGATAATTAAGATTACTTGGTAAGCTCACCATCAGCCATCGTAGAAGGACTCCCCTAAGAAATAGAAAAAAAAAAAAAAAATGCTCGGAGCGAATGAGAAATGGGAAGTGCCAGCCCAGAAATGCAAGATACCAAGGAGAACCAACTGGAAATTTTAGACTGGAGTGATGTAATCACCGAGATTTAAGTCAGATGAGCTCTGGTGCGTTCCGGGTGGCATGGCCATAAACTGAGATTTAAATCAATGGATGAGTTTGAAAGCAGAATTGAAGAGACAGAGGAACAAATTTGAGCATAAAATGATAGAATGTAGCCAATTTGAACAGCAGAGAAAACAGATAAAAAAAAATTGAACAGAACTCCTTAGAAATCTGTGGGTATGATAAAAAAAAAATCTCTTGTTTATGTCTATGGAATTACAGGAGATAAAAAGAGAACAGGGCTGAAAAATGGTTGAAAATTTCTCAAGTTTGGGAAAAGATACAAACAGATTCATGAAGACATGCAAATCACAGAGTAACCGTACAAAATATCAAGGACATGATAATCAAGCGTCTGACAATTCCCAAAAAGAAATAAAGAAATATGTACTGTATTCAGCAAGGGTCTACAAGGTCTCACTACACAGGTGGGACTCACAGTGATGCTCCTGTCTCAGCCTCCTCAGCATGGGGATTACAGATGTGCACCCCCATGCTCAGGCTTGGCAGCCAGCTCCGTGTGCCTGTGATGGGGTCAGTATGAAATTCGGTACCACGGATCGAACCTGGGGCCTTGCGCTTGCCAGGCAGGTGCTTAGGCCACTGAGCTATCTCCCTGGCCCAGTCATGGAAGTTCTTCAACTAGGAAGGCAACAGTAAAAGTAGACATCACAGAACATTGGGAAGGAAGGAAAATAAACAAAGGAAAGATAGTGACATGATGAAGGAACGCCCTTGCCTTCCCTTCTAGGGCCTCTGTAGTGGAGGGGTAAGAACAGTTTAATGTGGTTCTCGATGGCATGCAGGAAAGCTTTAAAATAATTACATATAGAGGCGGATAAAGGAACACACAGGAAACAAAGCTCCTGTGTTTCACAAAACTGGTAAAATGATAGTGTAAAGAGGCTGTGAAAAGTTACATTTACACTCTGCTGAGCAGAGAACAAGCACTCAATTTTTTTTTTTTTTTTGTCTTTTTGAGACAGGTTCTCACTATGCAGTTCAGGCTGGCCTTGAGTTCACTTTGGTAGCCCAGGCTGGTCTCGAACTTGCACCGATCCTCCTGCCTCAGCCTCCCGAGTGCTGGGATTACAGGCGTGCGCCACCATGCCCGGCTAGCTCAAAATTTTTTTTTTAACAAGAAGTTATAGTCAAAAACACATACTAATTTGCATTACTGGAATTACTAGCAGTGTTCACATTTTTTCATATAGTTCTTTGCCATGTCTGTGCTTTCATCTGCAAAGTGTATATTCTCTTAAAATTTTTTTGAAAAACCCACTAGACTAGATAAATATAATAATAGCCTTCTAATAATGTTCAAATAATCCATAGGAAGGCAGGAAAAGGAAAACAGAACAAATTAAAAGAAAAAGACAGAACAAATAGTAAACAATGACAAAGCCCCCAGCAAACTTAAGACCTAGGGGGTTGATAATGGCATTAAATACTCTAAATAGATCAATTAAAAGACTAATTGAGTCATATAAAAATATACGATACAACTCTATGCAGCCCTTAGAGAAATACACTTCAAATAATGAAGGTAGGTTGAATGTGAAAGGATTGAAAAAGATACACCATGTCACGTTGATTAATTCGAAGCAAGCATAGCTATACTAATTCTAAAGCAATAGACTTCAGAGCACAGAAAAATTACATGGGACAGAGAGGGCCATACCAGGACAGGCGAGATAGCTCAGCAGACTAAGCACCTGCTTTAGCAGGCTCAGGGAATGGGGTTCGATCCCTGGTACCACATGCTGTGCCAGGCCACGCCCCTGGATGTGCTGAGCCGGTCACTGAGTATAGGCATAGTGATGCCTGTAATTCCATCTCTGGAGAGGCTGAAAGCAGGAGGATCACTGTGAGTCTGAACTGTGTATGAGACCCTGCGCCAAATACATCAAAAAAGAGTGAGGAGAGGGGACTGTTTAAGAAGCCCCTGCCTAAGTCAATGGGTATGGGCCAAAGAACAGAGCTATTAGATATAAAAGCCAAGACTGGGAGACCCGCAACGGGAACCACACACTGACAACCATGGCTGGAGATTCCAGCACCCGTCTATCAATGGTGGACCGAACTGGCGGGCAGAATCCTACATGAGTCCCGTCGGCAAGCACACGGAGGAAGGCTGCATCGCGCTACGTAGGTGACGGAGCATGACCCAGAGTCTTCCACGGTGAAACATACTCCAAGGCAGACCGTGTCCTGCATCCCAGAGCCTCGGCACACTTAAAGAATTGCTACCACAAGGACCGTGTTCTTTAGCAACAAAGGAGGTAAAAAAGAAACAGAAAGCAGAAGAGAAAATGAATCTATTTCAGCACTAGTAACCTAAACAAAGCACTGCTGAAGAATCAAAGAAGAAGTCTCAAGGCAAATGAAAACAAAAAAAATGCTAAGGCAGTACCGAAAGAGAAATTTATAGCACTTAAAATTACATTAGAAGAGAAGTCTCAAATCAATAATCTAAGCTCCCATCACAAGAACCTAGGGAAAGAAGAGCAAAATAAACACGGACCAAGTCACAGGAAAGAAATAACAAAGATGAAAGCAGGAATCAATGAAATCAGAAGCAGAGGAACCATAGATCCAGTAAGATAAAAATGCTGTCTTTCAGATTAATAAAATCGACAAACTTCTAGTGAGGCTAAGAAAACAACAGAGAGGACAAATTACCAACGGCCTCAGGAAGTCCACAGCAGGTCTTCCTGTGGCCCCTGCAGACACTCAGTGAAGAAGTTGAGACAGGAAGGTCTCTCTTGCTATTCCCTTGACAACTTAGATGAGATGGACCTGTTCTTCTCAAAGGGCAAGCGAGCTCCAGCAACCCAGAATGATGGAGGTCATTTGAATAGCACTGTAACGATAAAGGAAATTGAGGTGGTGAGTAACAATTATACACTCCAGAAAAATAATCATACAGGCCCAGATGTCTTTACTGGCAAATCCT
Organism: Myocastor coypus; assembly: GCA_004027025.1. Classification (NCBI taxonomy): domain Eukaryota; kingdom Metazoa; phylum Chordata; class Mammalia; order Rodentia; family Myocastoridae; genus Myocastor; species Myocastor coypus. Next base: position 237 of record PVJA010023605.1, on the reverse strand, counting down.
CCCAGATGTGTAAGGAGCAGTTTACACCACTTCTAATATAGTCCCTTCAAGATTTAAGAAGGAGAGAAGAAATCATTTCCCTGGTAATTTAGAAGCTAGGGCTGGACATATAGTCCAGCGGCACAAGCACCTGCCTGGCAAGTGGAACGTCTTGAGTTCAGTCTCTGGTACTGCCAAGAAGGAGAAGGAGGAGGAGGAGCAAGAGGAAGAAGAGGAGGAGGAAGAGGAGAAGAAGGA